>CM063592.1:5448517-5464426 GCA_032356905.1 Salix exigua
CTGAAAAAACTTTTTTTTTCATTTTCCCCCAAAATATATACAAAAATATGGGTCAAGATTAGGTTATACCAATAGTTTGGAACTAATAAATGTCCTTGAGTATAGTTAGAAACGTCCAACTCAAGCTAGAAACGTCTAGCATTGTTTGTCTTGGCTAAAAATTAGATGCCGCTCTATAGAACCAAGAATCCAAGACAGCTGGCATCCCAACTACTTTGTCGACAAAAACACCTTTCCACAATATCTTTTTTTTTATTATGTTGCCATCTATATGTTTATATACCTTTTTACCCTTAAAAAAGGTCTCCAAATGAAACTCCTAGTGAATCTCACAATACTATCTGGATTCTCTGTAAGTAATAAGGCTATGACTAAGAAAAAATGTTAGCGTGAGCTGTACATAATGGGATTAAATTGACTTACTTGTCATAGTTATCTAAAAATGGCCGCCCAACAACTGCAGCCTCGAGAATTGCTGGGTGATTATACAAAACTGTTTCTACTTCAAGTGTGCATACATTCTTTCCACCTGTAATTACAATATCCTTTGCTCGGTCCTTCACTTCAATATATCCATCGGAATGTTTCACAGCAAGATCCCCACTTCTGTACCAGCCGCCGCTGAAAGCATCCTCAGTTGCTTTCAAGTCTATTAATTAGGTAGCCACTCATCACAGTGTTCCCTCTGAACATAATCTCTCCTATCGCTTTACCATCTGCTGGTACACTTTCCATGATGACAGGCCGGGATTCTTTATGTCAACATCTTCCAATCCAAGATGCTGCACCCCTTGTCGAGCTTTCATCTTTAATCTCTCATTGAGAGGAAGTGAATTCCATTCAGGTGTTTCCACGACCAGTACTAACCCATCTATTTTGTTTTAATGGGCAATGGCCCGGTAACTCTTTGTACTACGTACTATTCGGCCTGAGTAATTTATCTGACCAAAAAACATATCCACATAATAACACCAAAAAACTTTAGGACCCTCGAGTTCATAAAGAAAGAAAGAAAGAAAAAACTTTCGTGGACACTCATACTTGAGAGTTGAGAAATTTTAAAACGCTACAAAGAGTCAAGAAGTTAGGGTTCTTGCCAAAAAATCATGCACGCGATGCTTGGTAGAACGGTGGGTTACGTTTGACACTATTTAACTAGTTAACAGCTTGAGCCTTATACCGCCGGTTCTGCTAAAATAACCTTATTTTTATTGCTGAAACTCCAAGTAGATTATGTGCTTAATCTGACCACTGGTGTGATTGCTCACTAAACCATGTTTTTATTTTTTGTTTTGGTTCCATGACTCAGATTGAATGTGCCTTTTACGTTCTTTCAGATGCTACGTACAAACTCTTTGAATCCTTGCTCAAAATCCTCCATGACATACTTGAATTGTACTTTTTTTTCATATCTTGGTATCATTGATGTAATGACAAAAATTTGTGATCTACGATCTTAAATAAAATATTGTAATCCTGGAACAACCGAAACAGGAAATAGATAATTAATTAGTTGAAGTGGTGTGGAGTTTAGTGAAAACAACAGAGCCCTCTGCAACATTAAGCTTGAAAGATTAGGAACAGTAAGGCTATATATATGAGCAGCAGCCGGTGAAAAAAACTTGATTGCCTGGGAACTGTTTATTAACCAGTGCTACTTGCACAACTTATAACGTGATGAGTTACTTTGAGCATTGAGCAATACCAGAAAGGCAGGTAGGATTATTATGATCCATTATTTGTGGATTATTAAATTGAAAAAAAATATTGAAAATTTAAGAATGGGAAAAAAATGAGGTGGTTCGTTTGATCCCCACTAGTTTTTTTCTTCTTCTGTAAGTGGTAATAATGCCTAGTTACCGACAATATATGACGTGTACACTGATCATCTTCCACTCGCATATAATGAAAGCTCCTTGAAAATGAATTAAAGCCACATGTAATTCTGCAAGTCATCTCCCACTTGCATGCTACCTGTAAGGAGTATAAATTAGAATTGAAAGTACATATACAATCTTCTTTTATTCATGAATCGATTTTCGAAGATATATTTTTATTTATTTTCTTAATCGCAGATCTCATCAACTGTCGTGGCAATTCTGTATAAACCCTAGTGTTTGTTTTTTGATATAATTGAGGTGGTTTTTTGAAAGTATTTGTTTCGGCGTTTGACTTATTTGGTGATAATTGATATATTTTTCATTTAAAAATTATTCAAAATTATATTTTAAAAAAATTATTTTTTTTATATCACCACATTAAAATAATCTAAAAATATAAAATAAAATTTAAAATAAACTTTTTTTTTCTTTCAGAAAGGCCAATTAACTCAATTTTTCATATTGTTTTTTTTAAAGAAAAAAGTGTTTTTTAAAATAAAATAAAATAAAAATAAATAGTCTTTATATTGTTTTAGTTTTATGAGATCAGAGACTATGATGTCTTGTTTTAAAACAATCACAACTTGTTTCATATGCATGCCTCTGTATTTAGATAAGATCACACAGCTTCACTCTCAGGCCCATTCCACGCCCCATGGCAACCAAGTCTAAACCTGCAAGCTCCTCATCTTCTCCAAACTCCACATCAAGAAAGACCTCGTGGTCTTTCTTTACTGTTCTTTTAATGGTTCTATCTCCTGTCTTGGTTGCTACGCTCGTTTGTCAACTTGACTCGTTCGAACCAGCTCACTTTCCGATCCACGAGCTGACACAGCCACCGTTGAAGGCTTTGAAGAAGAATGATCACATGCTTCTAGGATCAGAGCTTGTGGGTTTCAAGCAGCTGATTGGACCAGAAGATATTGCATATGATAGCAATTCTGGGGTTATTTACACAAGTTGTGCTGATGGCTGGGTTAAACGAGTCACGATTAATGACTCAGTTTCTGACACAATCGTGGAGAACTGGGTCAACACAGGAGGCAGGCCTCTCGGACTCGCCCTTGGACACGACAATGAAGTTATCGTAGCCGATGCTTACAAGGTTGGTAACGTTACTTAATCAAATCAATACTCTGTTACAAGAACTAGACTACTACGCCTAGGGCTCTTTTTTTTTTATCCTTTTGATTTATTTTTTTTCGGTTGATGCTTAGATTGTATATAAAACAGTTTGAATCTCGTGTTCCAATGAATTGAAACTGGCACTGGAATTAAAAATAGAAAGAAAAAAAAAAGACCCTTCTCTTTCTATAATCCAGCTTGTCATGACAAGAAATTGGCAGGTACATAAAACAAAAACAGATGCAGCCAAACACTTCAAAGATAGTGATTCCGCAAAACGTTAAAGGGGAGCTATAAAAAATAAGACAAGTGTGTCATTAAAAACTTGATACGACCAAAACAAATTTTGAAACAGTCATTTCAAGCATTATATCACGACTTTTTCCAAGCAGATTATGATTTTTAACATCCCTGTTTGGGTGAGAGGGCAACCCAGGTGGATCCTAGAGAAACCATGAATAAAAATAATAACCTTAGAATATACAAACTGAGTTTCCTTGGTTTGTTGAGATAGCTCTTCTTATATATGTTTTTCTTTCGCTAGTTTGCTAATATCCTGTGTATAACACTACTAGTATTACGTTACAACACGGGCTTGTTATATATATCAGGGTCTGCTAAAGATAAGTGGAGAGGATGAAGTGGAGCTGCTAGCTGATGAGGCCGAGGGTGTAAAATTCAAACTCACAGACGCTGTAGATATAGCAGAAGACGGCACCATCTATTTCACAGATGCTTCATATAAATACAGTTTTCATGAGTTCTTGTGGGACATTCTGGAGGGTAAGCCACATGGTCGAGCAATGAGCTACGATCCAGTTACCAAAGAGACCAAAGTTTTGGCCCATGACCTCTACTTTGCTAATGGAATTGCGGTCTCACCAGATCAACAATATGTGGTATTCTGTGAAACAATCATGTATGTTCCCAATAATCTTTTCTTACTATTCTTGCAAACATGCATGCTAGTGATGGAAAATATCTCTCTCTGGTGTAGAAGCTTGCTCTGCAAGTATATTTCTTCTGAATTGATCTGAACAGTTGCTCAAAATATTTCTCTCTTTCGTTTGGCTTTCATAAATATTTATAATTAACTGAACTGATAGACGTAGCCTTGAAAATATATTTGAACTGGTTATCGCAGGAGAAGGTGTAGAAAATATTACATACAAGGAAAGAAAAAAGGGAGCCTGGAGACATTCATTGACAATTTGCCTGGGTTGCCTGATAACATCCATCATGATGGACATGGCCATTACTATATTGCATTATCCTCGGTAATTTAATCTCATTGCTACTACTCTTCACTCGCATTAATCTTCTTTTTTCCTTTCAATTAGAGACCTCTATACTAGAATTCCTACATTGAGGGACAGCCGAATTCAATGATGGGGCTGTCCCATAATATTGTAATATGATCGATTGAAATCCAAGGAGAGGCTGTGAAGTAGAAATTTCTCGGAAAGGCAACAGTCTGATCTGAATATGTTTGCCTGCGTGCCTAAAAGATGCAATCGCAGGACTTAGTCTTGGTGTTCTAGTTATCATATACTAGACAGCTTGAATGAATTAGCAATATCACTGTTGTTTATTAATTACACCATTAACGTTGTTGCAAAAACACAACAGGAAATCACAGTTGCACTGGACCTGGCTATCAGACATCCTTTTCTTCGGAAGCTTATGGGAATCTATACGAAGTACGTAGGGGAGCTTCAGTTGTCGAAGAATAGTGGAGTTTTCATCGTCGATTTGGAAGGGAAACCAACGGAGCATTACTGTGATCTGGGTTTGGCATTGATTTCAAGTGGGGTCAAGATTGGAAACCATATATACTGCGGCTCCCTCCTCTATCCCTACATTGTGCGTCTTGATGTAACAGAGCATCCTGCACGAACCACAGTGTAAGCAACGCCCCTGTATAACCGACCAAAGAATGTACCGATTTGCAAGTAAACTGATCTTTCAAGGTCAATGGAAGGTGATAGAAAGACCTCTTGCAGTTTTTCAACTTTATAACTATCAATGAATTGTATTGATTGGACTAAGTTTTGGAAACGTTTTGTCCGCAAACATGTGAGAGGTGAGATTTTTTGAGATAATATGTTAAAAGAGTAAATATTCAAGGGCCAAGTGTAAAAAATGTAAAAACTTTTCCGATGTTGAAATGTAAAGGATGTTAGGTAAGCATTGTATGAGAATTACTAATGAATTCTATATTGAAAAGTTGGGCGTGAAGAAAAAAGAAGTGAAATATAACTGTTAAAATTCAAAAACAAAAATGCAAATGTAATAGGTCATTAACCTATTAATGATCTTGATAGAAATGTTTTAAGCCCTTGATAAGAACTTAGAGAGAAAGCTTGAAGTGTGAATGCCTAAAAAACAAAAAACAAAACAAAACAAAATAAGTATTACAACCATCCATGATTGAGTTATATATATATATATATATATATATATATATTAATTGAAGTTCAAATTCAAAAATAAAATTATTTAGAATTGTACAATTTAATTTAAAAAAAAACACAATAAAATGATTTTTCTGAATAAAATTATGAACATGTTAATATTACGAGAATGTTATCGTCAATCTCACAAGATCATTACATTCTCTAATTGCTATGAAATTTTATCATAATATATATAAATATATCAAGAGACTCCTCGTAAAATTTCATCTCAATCTAATAGTCAGATTAAGAGATATGATTGATATTGTAAAATTATTCATTATTAAAAAAACACTATTTGGCCAAAACTGAACGGGAAGAATAAACCAGAATATTTTGGACGGTATTTGGCTAAAAAATCAGGAATGGACTAGAGTTTAAACCAGAATAAAAACGATGTCATTTTATCTCGTTTTTTTTAACTTATAAAAAACATTTTAGACATTTCAACTGAAACGAAATGAAATGGAATACCTGCATCAAATCCCTCTTTTAACTGTTTTTTAATGAACTTGTAATTTCAGCAGCTGGTTTGTGCCTCCGACCTAGAGAGGCAATGCCTTTGCCTTCTCCCTCAGAATAAACTTCTGCACTTTTCCGGTAGAGTTTCTCGGCAAATCCTCAAAAACGACAGTTTTGGGAGCCATATAATGTGGCAAGTGATCCTTGCAAAACATAATTATATCTTGAGCATCAACGTCAAATCCCTCTTTTAACTTCACGAATGCACAAGGGGTCTGTCCCCAAAAATCATCTGGCCGCCCAACAACTGCAGCCTCGAGAATTGCATTCTCTCCACCTGTAATTACAATATCCTTAGCTCGGTCCTTCACTTCAATATATCCATCGGAATGTTTCACAGGAAGATCCCCACTTCGGAACCAGCCGCCGAAAGCATCCTCAGTTGCTTTCAAGTCTATTAATTAGGTAGCCACTCATCACAGTGTTCCCTCTGAACATGATCTCTCCTATCGCTTTACCATCTGCTGGTACACTTTCCATGGTGACAGGATTCTTTATGTCAACATCTTCCAATCCAAGATGCTGCACCCCTTGTCGAGCTTTCATCTTTAATCTCTCTGTGGCACCCAAAAAAATGAATGGTATGCGTCATCGTGGTAACTTTCTTCTTGAGCGGGGGAAATTAAATGTCGGGGAGATTATCTATTTTTATAAAAAGAGAGTCGTCACCTAGTATTATGGTTACTAGGAAACCTAAAACTGGTCTTTCAGAGATTCTAGGGTAAGGGACTGGTTGCGTAAAGGGAAGGTTTTAGCACCCCTAGTACGCCCTACCTAAGATAAGCTGCTTCATGTTTTTGTTTGTCTTATGATTGCTAGGATATATATATATATATATATAAATGTTGATGATATATTATCTCTGCCGAATATTTTGGATATCAACCCTTTAGAATTTATCTATCCAAACACCGATAGTGAATAAGAGCATACTATTTCCACCGAATATTTTGGATGGCAACCCTTTAGGATTTATCTACCCAAACACCGATAGTGAATAATAGCATATTATTCCCGCCAAATATTTTGGATAGCAACCTTTTAGCAACCTTTTAGGATTTATCCACCTAAACACCGATAGTGAATAATAACATATTATTCCCGCCGAATATTTTGGATAGAATTTATTTATCCAAACACCGAACCATGAATAATAACATATTATTCCCGCCGAATATTTTGAATAGAATTTGTTTATCCAAACACCAAACCATGAATAATATGAATCACCGAAAAAGTTTTTTATATTTTTTTGAATATTGGCCAATACCCTTTGGATTTTACAAACATGTTGTAAAATCTCAAAATGCAAGAAATGATTTTTTTTCCTTTGCAAAATCCATGCTAAAACTCATTTTTCTCTTCAAAACCCAAGATAATATATATTTTTTCAAAAGAAAACAATTTTTAAAATATGCTAGTGTATTGGCCGTATGCAAGAAAAACAACACATTTTTTTAGATTTTTTATAAAAAAAATATATTTTTTATACTTTTTTAATATATTTTTTATATTTTTAAAATATTTATTTTATTTATTTATGGGTGAGGTCTGCCATGCCACCCGTTTAGCGATCAGATCGTCACCGACTGTCTCTGGTCGAGCTATCAGCCTAGAGGAAAAGAGTGGGCTCGCGGCCCGGCTTAACTAAGCGGGGCTGCGAGCCCAACCTCTCTCTGCAGGCCGGTCTTCTGGCCTAAACGGGCCAAAGCCCATGCCTTTTAAATGGTCGGGCCGGGTCTCAAACCCGGCCCAACCCGACCCGAGAAAAGAAACTGCATGCAGAAACAAAACGAGGAAGATGCACAGTAAATGGTGGAATTTTCAAGTGTGACGAATGGAGATTCTATTAATACCTTCGTGTAGAGGACGTCGAGGTGGTTCTTTTGGTCGTGATGGCGTCACGGAAATGGCCACCTGTGGTGGCCGGAAGTGGGGCTGGAAGTCGCGGGCTGGTGGTGTCTATGCGGGGTTGTTGCTCGGTTTTCTTCGTTGGAGATGGCTACCTTGGTTGCTGGAGTGGTGAGGGAGACGAAGGTGGTTGTCAGGAGGGGCCTGGGCGGTCGACGGTGCCCCCAGTTGGCCGACCGAGAGAGAGGTGGAACTTCGGGTCTGTTACTTTTAGAGAGAGAGAGCTTCAAGTTTGATTTTAGAGAGAGAGCAGAGGAGAAACGATAGAGGGAGGGTGAAGGAGAATAAGTGTCAGGGAATCGAAATTTTATAATTCTATGTTGAAATCTTCCTTCTCTTCTCCGTTTCTCCCTTCGTTTCTTCGTCTTTTTTCCTTCCTTCTCTTTTGTAAAAACCTCTTCTCTCTTCTTTATTTTTGTCTCCTCTATCTCCCTTCTTCTCCTATTTTTCTGTGTTAACTTGGCCCTCCTTTTTCTTCTCTCTTCTTTTTTCTTCCCCCTCCCTTCTGTTTCTATTTTTCTCCCCCTCTTCTCTATCTGAACTTGCTTCCCCCTTATATAGACTCATCTGCAGGTTACCGTTTTTTACCTGCAGATATCTTTTCCTTGATTTAGTGAACATTCCCTTGATTCCTTGCGGTGGCGAGGAAGTTGTCCGCAATATGGGTGGCTTGGGTGGCTCAACAAATGTTGTTTGTTTTTTTTGGGTACAAAATGCAATTTGGTCCCTCAATTTATAACTCCTTAATTGCACCCTTAATTGAACTTAAATTTATGATTTTGTTCAATTATATCCTCCTTCATAATTTCAAAAACTAGCCTTAACTTCGTACCTCCTTTTTTTATTTCGGTCCTCGACTTTTATCTGTGCGATATAGCCCCCCACTTAACCATTAAACTCTTAATTTGTTCAATTTATTTCCCAATTTCACCTAATTGGCTTTAAAAAAAATTCAAAATGGTTTCCAAAAATTCAAATATCACCAATTGAGCCCGAATTAATTTTAAGAACTTGATTTCGTATTGACTAAGCCTTTAATAAAAATTAATTTGATCAATTAAAGTATAATTAAGTCGTCAAGCTTAATTAAACCCTTCAAATGGACCTAAATTAATCCCTGAATATAATTACGCTTTTATATTAACCAACGACTTTATCAAATTGGTCCATAAAAAAATATAATTATATTTTATGACGTAGTTTATGCGCGGATTTATCTTATAATAAATTACTTTAGCTTTGGATCCACGTTTTTTTTTATTTCTGGGCACAAAAAGGATACAATCGATTTTTTCAAAAATATTCAAAATTTTTATTTTATTTTTTTATTATTTTCTAATAATTTTGAAACATGACCCAAAATTAGGTTACAATACTGTCATCCAGAGGAAGTGAATCCCGTTCAGGTGTTTCCACGACCAGTACTAACCCATCTATTTTGTTTTAATGGGCAATGGCCCGGTAACTCTTTGTACTACTATTCGGCCTGAGTAATTTATCTGACCAAAAAAACATATCCACATAATAACACCAAAAAACTTTAGGACCCTCGAGTTCATAAAGAAAGAAAGAAAGAAAAAAAAAACTTTCGTGGACACTCATACTTGAGAGTTGAGAAATTTTAAAACGCTACAAAGAGTCAAGAAGTTAGGGTTCTTGCCACAAGATCATGCACGCGATGCTTGGTAGAAGTGTGGGTTACGTTTGACACTATTTTTATTGCTGAAACTCCAAGTAGATTATGTGCTTAATCTGACCACTGGTGAACTTGCTCACTAAACCATGTTTTTATTTTTTGTTTTGGTTCCATGACTCAGATTGAATGTGCCTTTTAAGTTCTTTCAGATGCTAAGTACAAACTCTTTGAATCCTTGCTCAAAATCCTCCATGACATGACTGGAATTATACTTTTTTTCATATCTTGGTGTCATTGATGTGATGACAAAGGTTTGTGATCTACGATCTTAAATAAAATATTGTAATCCTGGAACAACCGAAACAGGAAATAGATAATTAATTAGTTGAAGTGGTGTGGAGTTTAGTGAAAACAATACAGCCCTCTGCAACATTAAGCTTGAAAGATTAGGAACAGTAAGGCTATATATCACGACTTTTTCCAAGCAGATTGTGATTTTAACATCCTGTTTGGGTGAGAGGGCAACCCGGGTGGATCCTAGAGAAACCATGGATAAAAATAATAACCTTAGAATACAAACTGAGTTCCCTTGGTTTGTTGAGATAGCTCTTCTTATATATGTTTTCCTTTCGCTACTTTGCTAATATCCTGTGTATAACACTACTAGTATTACGTTACCACACGGGCTTGTTATATATATCAGGGTCTGCTAAAGATAAGTGGAGAGGGTGAAGTGGAGCTGCTAGCTGATGAGGCCGAGGGTGTAAAATTCAAACTCACAGACGCTGTAGATATAGCAGAAGACGGCACCATCTATTTTACAGATGCTTCATATAAATACAGTTTTCATGAGTTCTTGTGGGACATTCTGGAGGGTAAGCCATATGGTCGAGCAATGAGCTACGATCCAGTTACCAAAGAGACCAAAGTTTTGGCCCATGACCTCTACTTTGCTAATGGAATTGCGGTCTCACCAGATCAACAATATGTGGTATTCTGTGAAACAATCATGTATGTTCCCAATAATCTTTTCTTACTATTCTTGCAAACATGCATGCTAGTGATGGAAAATATCTCTCTCTGGTGTAGAAGCTTGCTCTGCGAGTATATTTCTCCTGAATTGATCTGAACAGTTGCTCAAAATATTTCTCTCTTTCGTTTGGCTTTCATATATATTTATAATTAACTGAACTGATAGACATAGCCTTGAAAATATATTTGAACTGGTTATCGCAGGAGAAGGTGTAGAAAATATTACATACAAGGAAAGAAAAAAGGGAGCCTGGAGACATTCATTGACAATTTGCCTGGGTTGCCTGATAACATCCATCATGATGGACATGGCCATTACTATATTGCATTATCCTCGGTAATTTAATCTCATTGCTACTACTCTTCACTCGCATTAATCTTCTTTTTTCCTTTCAATTAGAGACCTCTATACTAGAATTCCTACATTGAGGGACAGCCGAATTCAATGATGGGGCTGTCCCATAATATTGTAATATGATCGATTGAAATCCAAGGAGAGGCTGTGAAGTAGAAATTTCTCGTAAAGGCAACAGTCTGATCTGAATATGTTGGCCTGCGTGCCTAAAAGATGCAATCGCAGGACTTAGTCTTGGTGTTCTAGTTATCATTAGACAGCTTGAATGAATTAGCAATATCACTGTTGTTTATTAATTACACCATTAACGTTGTTGCAAAAACACAACAGGAAATCACAGTTGCACTGGACCTGGCTATCAGACATCCTTTTCTTCGGAAGCTTATGGGAATCTATACGAAGTACGTAGGGGAGCTTCAGTTGTCGAAGAATAGTGGAGTTTTCATCGTGGATTTGGAAGGGAAACCAACGGAGCATTACTATGATCTGGGTTTGGCATTGGTTTCAAGTGGGGTCAAGATTGGAAACCATATATACTGCGGCTCCCTCCTCTATCCCTACATTGTGCGTCTTGATGTAACAGAGCATCCTGCACGAACCACAGTGTAAGCAACGCTCCTGTATAACCGACCAAAGAATGTACCGATTTGCAAGTAAACTGATCTTTCAAGATCAATGGAAGGTGATAGAAAGACCTCTTGCAGTTTTTCAACTTTATAACTATCAATGAATTGTATTGATTGGACTACGTTTTGGAAACGTTTTGTCTGCAAACATGTGAGAGGTGAGATTTTTTGAGATAATATGTTAAAAGAGTAAATATTCAAGGGCGAAGTGTAAAAAAAGTAAAAACTTTTCCGATGTTGAAATGTAAAGGAAGTTAGGTAAGCATTGAAAACAAGTATGAGAATTACTAATGAATTCTATATTGAGGGGGACGTGAAGAAAAAGAAGTGAAATATAACTGTTAAAAATTCAAAAAAAAAAAGGTCATTAACCTATTAATGATCTTGATAGAAATGTTTTAAGCCCTTGATAAGAACTTAGAGAGAAAGCTTGAAGTGTGAATGCTTAAAAAACAAAACAAAATAAGTATTACAACCATCCATGATTGAGTTATCCATAAGTTTAATATATATATATATATATATATATATATATTGAAGTTCAAATTAAAAAATAAAATTATTTAGAACTGTACAATTTAATTTAAAAAAAAACATAAAATAATTTTTCTGAACAAAATTATGAACATGTATAATATTACAAGAATATTATCATCAATCTCACAAGGTCATTACATTCTCTAATTGCTATGAAATTTTATCATAATATATATAAATATATTAAGAGACTCCTCGTAAAATTTCATCTCAATCTAATAGTCAGATTAAAAGATATGATTGATATTATAAAATTATTCATCATTAAAAAAACACTATTTGGCCAAAACTGAACTGGAGGAATGAAACTGGAATATTTCAGGCGATATTTGACTAAAAAATCAGGAATGGACTAGAATTTAAACCAGAGTAAAAAAAATATCATTTTATCTCGTTTTTTTAACTTATAAAAACATTTTAGACATTTCAACTCAAACGAAATGAAATGGAATACCTGCATCAAATCCCTCTTTTAACTGTTTTTAATGAACTTGTAATTTCAGCAGTTGGTTTGTGCCTCCGACCTAGAGAGGCAATGCCTTTGCCTTCTCCTCGGAATAAACTTCGCACTTTTCCGGTAGAGTTTCTCGGCAAATCCTCAAAAGCGACAGTTTTGGGAGCCATATAATGTGGCAAGTGATCCTTGCAAAACATAATTATATCTTGAGCATCAATGTCAAATCCTCTTTTAACTTCACCAAAGCACAAGGGTCTGTCCCCAAAAATCATCTGGCGCCTAACAAGCTGCGACCTCGAGAATTGCTTGGGTGATTATACAAAGCTGTTTCTACTTCAAGTGTGCATACATTCTCTCCACTGTAATTACAATATCCTTAGCTCGGTCCTTCACTTCAATATATCCATCGGAATGTTTCACAGGAAGATCCCCACTTCGGAACCAGCCGCCGAAAGCATCCTCAGTTGCTTTCAAGTCTATTAATTAGGTAGCCACTCATCACAGTGTTCCCTCTGAACATGATCTCTCCTATCGCTTTACCATCTGCTGGTACACTTTCCATGGTGACAGGATTCTTTATGTCAACATCTTCCAATCCAAGATGCTGCACCCCTTGTCGAGCTTTCATCTTTAATCTCTCTGTGGCACCCAAAAAAATGAATGGTATGCGTCATCGTGGTAACTTTCTTCTTGAGCGGGGGAAATTAAATGTCGGGGAGATTATCTATTTTTATAAAAAGAGAGTCGTCACCTAGTATTATGGTTACTAGGAAACCTAAAACTGGTCTTTCAGAGATTCTAGGGTAAGGGACTGGTTGCGTAAAGGGAAGGTTTTAGCACCCCTAGTACGCCCTACCTAAGGTAAGCTGCTTGGTGTTTTTGTGTTGTCTTATGATTGCTAGGATATTGATATATGTGTGTGTATATATATATATATATATATTTAAATGTTGATGATATATTATCCCTGCCGAATATTTTTGATATCAACCTTTTAGGATTTATCTATCCAAACACCGATAGTGAATAAGAGCATACTATTCCCATCGAATATTTTGGATAGCAACCCTTTAGGATTTATCTACCCAAACACCGATAGTGAATAATAGCATATTATTCCCGTCGAATATTATGGATAGCAACCCTTTAGGATTTATCCACCCAAACACCGATAGTGAATAATAACATATTATTCCCACCGAATATTTTGGATAGAATTTATTTATCCAAACACCGAACCATGAATAATAGCATATTATTCCCGCCGAATATTTTGAATAGAATTTGTTTATCCAAACACCGAACCATGAATAATATGAATCACCGAAAAAGTTTTTTATATTTTTTTGAATATTGGCCAATACCCTTTGGATTTTACAAACCTGTTGTAAAATCTCAAAATGCAAGAAATGATTTTTTCTTTGCGAAATCAATGCTAAAACTCATTTTCTCTTCAAAACCCAAGATATTATATATTTTTCAAAAGAAATAAATTTTTAAAATATGCTAGTGTATTGGCCTTATGTAAGAAAAACAACACATTTTTTCTAGATTTTTTTTAGAAAAAATATATTTTTTATACTTTTTTAATATATTTTTTATATTTTTAAAATATTTATTTTATTTATTTATGGGTGAGTTGGATCGCCATCTCACCTGCTTAGCGTCTGAGTCTGTCACCTAGCCTGTCTCTGGTCGGGCTATCTGCCTAGAGGAAAGAGTGGGCTCGTGGCCGGCTAACTAAGCTGGGTCACGAGCCCACCTCTCTCTAGTGCCGGGCTTCCGACCTAAACGGGCCGAAGCCCGTGCCTTTTAATGGTCGGTCTGGTCTCAAACCCGCCCAACCCGACTCAGAAAAGAAATCGCATGCAGAAACAAAGCGAGGAATACCTTCATGTAGAGGACATCGAGGTGGTTCTTTTGGTCGTGATGACGTCGGAAATGGCCACTTGTGGTGGCCGGAAATGGGGCTGGAAGTCGCGGCTGGTGGTGTCTATGCGGGGTTGTTGCTCGGTTTTCTTCGTTGGAGATGGCTACCTTGGTTGCTGGAGTGGTGAGGGAGACGAAGGTGGTTGTCAGGAGGGGCCTGGGCGGTCGACGGTGCCCCCAGTTGGCCGACCGAGAGAGAGGTGGAACTTCGGGTCTGTTACTTTTAGAGAGAGAGAGCTTCGGGCTTGATTTTAGAGAGAGAGCATTTGAGCAACGAAAGAGGGAGGGTGAAGGAGAACAAATGCCAGGGAATTGAAATTTTAAAATCCTATGTTGAAATCTTCCTTCTCTTCTCCGTTTCTCCCTTTGTTTCTTCCTCTGTTTTCCTTACTTCTCCTCTGTAAAGAAAAAAACTCTTCTCTCTTCTTATTTTTCTCTCCTCTGTTTCCCTTCTTCTCCTATTTTATGCGTTAACGTGGCTCCTCCTGTTTTTCTCTCTTTTTTCTTTCCTCTCCCTTCTGTTTCTATTTTTCTCCCCCTCTTCTCTATCTGAACTTGCTTCCCCCTTATATAGACTCATCTGCAGGTTACCGTTGGTGACCTGCAGATGTCTTTTCCTTGATTTAGTGAACATTCCCTTGATTCCTTGCAGGTGGCGAGGAAGTTGTCTGCAATATGGGTGGCTTCGGGTGGCTCAACAAATATTGTTTGTTGTTTTTGGGTACAAAATGCAATTTGGTCCCTCAATTCATAACTCTTTTAATTGCACCCTCAATTAAACTTAAATTTATGATTTTGTTCAATTATATTCTCCTTCATAATTTCAATACTAGCCTTAACTTCGTACCTCCTTTTTTTATTTCGGTCCTCGACTTTTATCTGTGCGATATAGCCCCCCACTTAACCATTAAACTCTTAATTTGTTCAATTTATTTCCCAATTTCACCTAATTGGCTTTAAAAAAAATTCAAAATGGTTTCCAAAAATTCAAATATTACCAATTGAGCCCGAATTAATTTTAAGAACTTGATTTCGTATTGACTAAGCCTTTAATAAAAATTAATTTGATTAATTAAAGTATAATTAAGTCGTCAAGCTTAATTAAACCCTTCAAATGGACCTAAATTAATTCCTGAATATAATTACGCTTTTATATTAACCAACGACTTTATCAAATTGGTCCATAAAAAATATAATTATATTTTGTGACGTAGTTTATGCGCGGATTTATCTTATAATAAATTACTTTAGCTTTGGATCCATGTTTTTTTTATTTACAGGCACAAAAGGATACAATCGATTTTTTCAAAAATATTCAAAATTTTAATTTGATTTTTTACTGATACCATCCCCATTTTATTTTATTTTTTATTATTTTTGATAATTTTGAGGTATGACCCAAAATTGAGTTACAATACTGTTATCGAGAGTAAGTGAATCCCA
>CM063592.1:5464926-5514926 GCA_032356905.1 Salix exigua
CCAAATACTTAATGACTTAATGCAGGAGAATTTATTCTGATGAACCCACCAACACACTGATGTGGGAGACTAAAAACAATGGAGGACATTCTTTGGTACTCATGGAACACGATCGCACTCCATGACTTTTCGAAACGACCAATCTAAGCATGTAAAACCTTCATTTTGAGGGTTTAACATAAAACACCTGTAAGTTGGGATAAAATAAGCATCAATAAAAAATTGTATTCTTCAATTTAAAAGGCATAGTGGGAATAACAGAATTCTTAGTGATTTTAGCAGCACCCTTAAATATAAAATAGAAGAGGAGTTGGATGTAACAGTCAAAAGGGATCTTGCGAAGCATGAATAGGATGCCAAAAGGTCCTGTGCTTTGAGTTAGACCTGGTCCAGATATATCCCAGTTTGGTTTTGGAGGGGAGGTGGAGGTACCCTTAAATCTTAAGACAGACTAATGCAGCAAAAATATAGAGGTGTAAAGAATGAGCTACGAGAGTCTCTGTTGCCAGAAGCGCTATAAAAAGCTTTTATCTGTTTGAAACAGGGGGGATGCGTACCAAACACATGCAACTACAACCAATGGCAAATTAATGAACACGTATTCAGTCTAAATTGACCCATCACCAACTCCATTGCATCTGAGTGGGGAAAGAGACATATTATATAAATTCAAGAGTGAGCTATCTGATAGACATAGGAAAATGATTTTGCTTTAATGAACAATAAAATATAAGATATGAGATGAAGATAGTCTTATGGAAAGATCCATCATAGAAAAATTATAAAAATCAATGCCTGGATTATCTCATTCAAGAAAAGTATGCTCGACAGAATCCAGAACCCTGAGAAGAAGAAAAATACCATGCTCTTCTAAATGCCTCAAAAAACCTTTGCTACCAAGGAAGATACAAATGCTCTAGAACAGATTCAAAGTACCTGACTCTTACTCTTGTACACAGCTTTATGGAGTCATCAAGTAAAGTTGGTGTTGAATACTCTTGAACAGACAGATTTATTTCCAGTTAGTATTCTCTCCCCTGCATGTTCAAATGTGTGCTTTATCATTTCTGTCCATTGCAATTACATGATATAATCAGTAAACCCCAGATAAGAGATCAGATAGCTAATATTCAAGATTTTCCAAAATATAAACAGAAAATTGTTGCCTGCAAGTAGTTTAATATGGTCCCAAAATTGGAATGACCCCATGCCAAAGCATGGGTGTAAATTGGAAGTGCCCAGGCATTGATATTAAACTCTTTAGGTTACAACAAAGGGCTAGGCATCTGACTCTAGAGCTTCCCAGTTTCCAATAGAATTCCATCGCAGATGCATAACTAACATAATGCGAGTGAGAAGAGGCTCTTCTGTAGTGTCAAAATTTGGTTAAAACTGCTTCTTTTTCTTCTCAAAATAAGAATGATTGCGCTGGAAGTCCAAGACTGCCCACACCAAGTGCCACAACCTCATATCTGGCCATAGTGCATTTGGAGAATACAACAGGCAGTTACTGGTCTGCCAAAGTAGGAAATTACTGAGGCGGGTCTCCCCAGAACTTCGAATCACAACATCAGGATTGGGAGCTACTGACATATACATGTGTCTCTCAATGTCAACCACCTTTAATATCGAAGGATTCACCAGCAGCTTCTCTCTCTTTACATATGGAATCACACCATCGCCAGTTCTACTTGCCTCCAATGATTGAACTTCACCCCATTTATCACAGGATCCATGGACAGCATCATGCCCAACCACACCACTTCCATTATCAGTACTTTCTACTCCTTGAGCCACATCATTACAGAATGTGCTTGCCCTCGTTGCTCGTAAATCATTTGCTTGAACTCCAGACAATTCTTGAACACTGTGCCCAACCTCATCATCCATGTTTTTGCCTTCTACTTCTTCAATCCTACCATTGCAACTTTTATGTGAGTTACAAGGTTGAATTTCCTCCCACTTATTTTTACAGGATTCATGGACAGCTTGTACAATCTCATCACATGAAGTGTAGGCTATGCAGATCAAAAGCACACACTTGGTGTTGTTAGCAGTAGCCTTCATTACCTTTTCTGATGCCATCCTGACAGGTTCACTCAAAAGTTTCAAATTACCTATAAAATACACTCTGATACCATATTTGTTCACAAGGCTTTCTTCCTTAAGCAACCCATCAATCTTCTCCAGAATCAGATCCATCAGGTTCTGAACCTCGTCAGGCTTCCTTTTGAAATTCTCAATGCTGAAGGCATAAATAGTGACATGAGTTACTCCCAACTCATAGCAGTACTTAAGCATTGACATAAGAACTGAAAATCCTGCTCTGTGACCGGCACCGTCTTCCATTTTTTCCTTCTTTGCATATCTTCTATTTCCATCCATTATGAAAGCAAAATGGTTGGGGATGGGACCCATAGATAGTATGCAAAACATGCATTTTCTGAAGAAACTACCCAAACTACCAAACAGCTCACTTAATCTACTACCACAAAGTGTTCCCATTGTATCTAAAGCATGAATTGCAAGTGTCAGCTGACCTATTGAAGAGAGAGAGAAAATTAGTTGACTTTGGTGGAGTCGACCCCTCCAGAATCAGTAGATAATTAATACCATATATAAAGAGAAGCTGCTCAAATAAAAATACATAAATAGCAAGGAGATTTAGCAGGCAGAAACGCATGCTTCATTCTGCACAGCTCAACAAATTGGATTCCAAGTTCCAACCATACATATAAGGAGCATCTTTGATGAGCTATGGCTGGATAAATCACACCCACATGATTATTCTTTGTTAAGTCAGAGCTTCAAATCCACAATATTAATGCAGAGATTGGCTATGGGTTGGGACTGTGTTAGTAGCAAGTGGATTGGTCCTTTAGGCAAATACAAATAGAAATGCAATACAAACAATTCACGCAACAACAAAGAAAGCTAGGTTGAGGCCAATGCTAAATGTGGCATCATTAGTAACTCTTAAAAGCTAATTAGTCGAGAGAAGGAAACAGAGAATACTAAGTCAGATCCAGCAATCAATTGTAACCATAGAATTCCATCCACTTGTACTAAAATATGATTAATTCACCACAAATAAAAGAAGCCGATGAATTTCAGTATTTTAATAATGAGAACATCCAAAGTAACACGGTCCTTATCCCTGAGGATATAACTACACTGCTTGAAAGTAAAAACCCAATTCCCTAAAATATATCAACAACAATAATTCCTAGTTCAAGCTAGACATTTAAACCCTTGCTTGAATAATCTAACAAAAATTATCATCCTGACACGTCATTTAACAGAAATAAAACCAAACCCAACTAATCCTCTCCCAAAACAAGTTAGATTCTTAATTAAATGAAAATAAACACAATTTTATATGGGCAACAACACATGTAAAGTTGCAAACTTTAGATCATAGTCTCAATCTTTAACATTACTATTCAAATCCCACATCAGCTTAAGACCACCATGTCAACCTCAAAGTTCTAATACCATCGAAACAACATCCATAACGCATCAAAAACAACAAGATTACTTACTTCACTCTAACCTCTAAATAGAAACTTTGAATCAAAATCTCAATCTTTAACATTATTAGAGTAAATCAACTTCGAATAAACTCAATTAAGACCAACAAAACTACATAAATAACAATCACGCAAAGATTGAAGCACCAAATTAGACAACTTATATCATAGTTGTCAGATTAGTTTCGTTTCGGCCAAAACGTTTCGTATCAGTAAAAACGAGATACGGCTGTTCCGTTTCGGACTTGAAAAAAAAAACAAATCAAAGAGTTAAATTAACAGAAAGGGCAACAAATCAGGCCACTCTCCAGCCGGAACTGCGTATTTAACAATTATACTCACCACATTCGCACTCGCTCTCCTAAGCCAAAGTCGGGGAAGAAAGAGATGGAAGAACTGATGCCATAGCAGTATAAACCCCTCTCCCTTCTTTGCGGAACCGGCTACTTACTTGAGATGAGAGCCCAATTAACCATTTCGCCGTCTCCCTGGCCTAGGCTTTCCTTTCGCTTCCTTCCCTTGGGACTGCCTCGGATCCCTTGCCTTCCCTAAACAGATCTGAAGAGTGGCATTAAACAGAAGAGGTCGAAGGCCCAGCTTCGTCAAAACCAGTGTTCCATGGTGATGCTTTCAATGAGAGATTGCTTGACAAGTAGTTTGAGTTGAAAAGTTTAAATCACAAATATCAAAAAATACAGGTTCTTACCCTTGACCTGTGCAGATTAATATTGCAACCAGAGCAAATCAAACACGGATCTCCATTCGAAAACAGAGAGTAAAAAACATTAAAAAATAGTTAATATTATTCTAGTTTCTATGGGTTTACCGACAAAGAGAGTGAGACAGTGACAAAAACAGGACACCTGGTAGTTAGCAACAGAGAAGAGAACCATTCGAATTATTATAGTGAAATTTTTGTCACTACCACCTTTCGTCGATTTGGGGATTTTTTTCTCTCCACTTGTGGTGGTTGTGTGGAGGCAGGCGGGAAACTCTTTTTATGGGCTTTTAATGTAAAGAATAGAGAGGAGACATGTTAGCCCATAGATTGAAACATTTTTTATTATTATCACTCTAAATAATAATTTACATATTAGATAAACATTATTTTATTTTTTATATCAATTGATAAATTTATTCTTGATAGTCTATTTTTTTTTTGTTTTAAAATTACTTTTAAAAAATAAATCTGTATTTTTTCCTTCGCTTCAAATTAAAAAAAAATGTATTTTTTTTAAAATCTTGAAGGGTTAATACCAAAAATAAATTTTAAAAAATAAAAATATATATTATTTTTATATATTTTTAAATAAAAAGATATCTTAAAAAATAATCGTTATTAAAATACCCAAAAAACCTTTAAATATATGGAATGTTCAGTTCAAGACCATAATAAAAGCAATTGCATGGTAAATCTAACCGTTCAAGAAAAGGTTTAATATAAAAACTCTTATTCCTTAATTAAAATATAATAATAATCTTGTAAATAATTTAAATATATTAATTGATTTTATTTACTACATGTAAAGTGTCATATAATTTATAAAATATAGGATGTAAACTGTAATATTTAAAAATGATTGCAAGAATTGTTTTTTTTAAATAACTAAATCATAGGAGAGTGAGAATATTTCTCTCTTATTATTGTTCAGAAGAGTACTCCTCTGTTTCTTTTTTTGTCAGTCATTTTTATTAATCTTGATTTTTTTTCTTACTCCTTTTTTTATCATTTTAATTAATAATAATAATAATAATAATTACAGTCCCGTTTATTCTTTTAATTGATAATATTAATCACAGCATTAAATGTCAATGGACATTGAGAAATTTGACCAACAGTGCCGATATAGGTTATGTCTGTTTCAATTCATTATAAACTCTATATTTATTTGTCTTCAAAATTGGTCATTGAAATAGTTTCAATCAAAAATGGACTTTATTTTCGAGAAAGTGTTTTGAAATTTGACTGAAACACTCAAGTGTGAAAACTTGAAATGTCATTATTGCTGATTATATCAAATTGGATCTCAGACTTTGATTGCTATATATGATTTGTTTTGAATATTTATTTTCAAATCCATCTCTGAAATTTAATTTTATACTAATTTTGGTCCTTGTTTTATAATTGTTATTTTTCTTATCATTTTTATTGAAATTTTTATCTATCAATTTGTCTCATTTTTTATTATTTTATTTGAAATAATTTATGAAATGTTAATTATTGTTATTTAATTTATTCACTTTCATTTTTAATGTTTAGATTTGATGTCATTATTTTGATTATTATTTATTTTATTTGAGATAATTTATGAATTTTTAATTTCATTATCATTCAACTTTTAATTTGTAAGATTTGTTCTCATTATTTTCATAAACTTGAAAAAATCAATTTATTAATAAATTATTTCCATCATTTTACAACATAAACAAACACTAAAGTGTTTTCAGTCATTTTCATAACATTCAACATCGATTCACTTCCCAAATCACTCTTCAAAAATCAAGTAAATGCCTACGCTGAGGATTTGCTTTTATGTATCTCGTGCTTCGTGAGGTCATTAATTCAACTTTCCATCATGCTTAATCATACTTGTTACCACTTCTGTAATATGGATAGGCTAACATATCATAATAAAATCAAGATAATTTATTTATCTACTATATATTTATTATAGTTATTAAATTCAATCAAGGAGTTGACTCGACCTAGGAGTTGATTCTCATGTGACTCGGTTTGACCAGGGTAGAAAAACAAAACAATTTTATTTAAGATTTTAATATATCACATGGGAAATTTGAAATAATGTTAATTGAGACTAAAAAAATGAGAGACATGAAATATGATATAGTTATTTCACTTTGAAAAATTAAACAATAATTCGTGAGTAAGCTATAAAAAAAAATATATGAAATGCAGTGTTTTTGTCTCAAAAAATTAACTAAACACTAAAATATGTGCCTCTTTTACTGTTTACACGGACTCAGTTCACTGTTCATTGCTACAGTAAAATTACCATTTTATCCCATGACCGAAAAACTTTAGCTCCCGGGTTCGGGGTATTTTTGATTTTTTCAAGGGACATGAGTGACATTTTCGAATTTGTTGCACATTAAAACTACACAAATACCCCTGAAAATGACAAAATATTCGCGCAGGGACCAGGGGTTATTTCATTTTTTCCACAATATTTGCACAACAAAACGACTGTAATAACCCTCGAAAAAGACAAAATAGTGTGCAGTGTTCGAAGGTAGAACCGTATTTTCCTCACAGGTTTTTTCATGAATATCAGTAGGATGCAGGGGTGTGTAGGTAATTAACCAATATTTTATTATTTTTCCAGACACTGTCGGCGTGTCGTTCAGACGCCCCCGCAGTGTTCCACGCAAACGTGCCCTTGAGGCGGTGGTTGTTGTTCTGTCAAGTGGTCAAAAAATCACTTTTTATTGTGTCACGTCGTGCGTCGCCATGTCCTCTGTCTACCGTCACAACATATTATGGTAATCGATGTTCGGGTAAACGACGACGAACGAATTGGTGTCATTTATCCGTTCTCTCTCTCTTATAGCCGCAACTTATGTACAAGTCCCCGATGTATATAGGATGTTTATTTTAGTCCCCTGAGGTTTTATTCTTGATTTATTTAATTGAAAGTTTAATTGTTTTCAATTGTGCCCTTCAATTAAAACTAATTATATATGGAGGTTTTTATTTCGGTCCTTATTTTTTTTATTTCTTTTTGGTTCCTTTAATTTGTTCGGTACAGAGGTTTTGATTTATTTTAATCTGGTCCTCCAATTGAAAATTATCATATATACTACTTTTCATTTCAGTCCTCCTTTTAATTTTTTTTATAAAATTACACGGCAATTACCTTTATGTAGAAATACCATTATTTATTTTGATCCCAAAGTTTTTATTTGTTTCAATTTTATCCTACAATTGTAATTAATTATATATTTTATTTTTCATTTTGGTCCTTATTCTTTGAATTTTTTATTTGATATTACTTCTTTTAATTTTTTTTATTCTTGGACACTGTTTATTTTTTTATTTGTATTTATGTGTCTATTTTTTTAGTTTTTGACTCTTTTTTTAGGTTTTATTTTAATCAGTTCAATCCAAAAATTTTAATTTATGTTGGTAATCATTTTAAAATTAATATTGCTCCATTTTTCTCTTTGTTCTTTTTTTGTGTGTTTTCTGTTATTTTTATTTGTTCTTTGGATCAAATGATTTTTATGATTTTATTAGTTGCGCAATAATAATGATAATTTTAGTGATTATTTTTTTATATAAAAATCCTTTTTTTAATTATTTTTTAGGACAATTTAATGATTTTAATTGTTTTGATAGTAATGTTGATACTAATTTTGATTGTTATATAAATGATAATGAAAGTAACGTAAACATGGATTTTCAATTTATGTTTTCATCTTTTTGGGGATAGAAAATTAACTATTTATTTTTGTTATTTGATTATTGTAGGTATTTTCACAATTTATATTTTCTTTTTGTTTGATTTAAATTGAATTATAAAATTAATTGATCATAATGCAGTGAATTCAATAATTCAAATATCCAATTTTTCTATCTTTTTTAATGATTATGATAAATTTATGTTGGTTGTTTTATTGAAAACTATTAAGCAAATAAATTTATATTAATTTAAAATTTATATATTTTATAAAAAACTTGTACTTTACAAAAATTCTGCACAGATTTATGATTTTGGCTAAATTTATATTATGATAAAAAATACACACATTTATTATTTTAACGTTAAAAAAATATGGTATCATCTGCGATGAGACGCAAGGGAATTGACTGATTTATGAAATAATTCATGTGGATGTAGATGGGAAATTTGAAATAATGTTAATTGAGACTAAAAAGGATCATGAGAGACATGAAATATGATATAGTTATTTCACATTGAAAAAATAAAAAATAATTCATGTGTAAGCTATAAAAATATATATATGAAGTGTAGTGTTCTTATCTCATATAAAAAAATTATGAAATGATTCATGTGGATGTCGATATATATATTTTTGTATCGAAATATTAAAAATAATGTATATGGATATAGACTATAAAAAAAAATGTTGTATAGTTATCTCACATCAATCCAAGTTGATATAGGCTATATATAGTTATCCCACGTTAAAAAAACAATGCATGTGAATGCAAGCTAAGGCCCCGTTTGTTTGCTGGAAAGTGGTTTCCTTTTGGAAAGTGAATTCGGGAAAGTGAATTCCTGGAAAGTGAATTCCATGTTTGGCAGTATTATGGAAAATGAACTGGAAAACACTTTCCAGAAAGTGTTTGTTTGTGTTATGGAAAATGAACTGAAAAATAATTTATTAATAAATTAATATTTTTTTCAAGTTTATTAGAATAATGAAGAACAAATCTTACAAATAAAAAAGTTGAATGAGAATGAAATTGAAAAAAAAAATAATTTCATAAATTATCTCAAATAAAATAAATAATAATCAAAATAATAGAGATCAAATCTAAAAAATTAAAAAAAATAAAAGGTGAATAAATTAAAATAATAATAATTAACATTTCATAAATTATTTGAAATAAAATAATTAACAATAAAAAAAATGAGTTAATGGAATAAAGTCCATTAAACCCTTAAAATGATAAGAAAAGCTGATCACTCTGTGTATGATTTAATCTTAAGGTGTAAAAGTTGCATAGTTATTTAGAATAAAGTCAATTAGTGTGATATATACTAACTACTTGCAGAAGGCATGAGCATATGCAAGCTCTAATTTAACTAACCGAGATCGGGAAGGTCTAGAATTATAATATTATCTAACCATTGTTTATACCACCAAAATCTAAAGATGGAAAAACTTGTAATTACATATGCTTGTAATCGTCATCACCAAGATCAGTCATCGTCTTTGCTTTCTTATCCCGAGGATTCCAAACTTGGGGTTATAACTTGATCAATGCTAATCTCGATTTGTTGAAATGAGAATTTAACAAGGGACTCACTCGGGTTTCTCAAAGTGCTTCCGGGCTAGTAGACATCATGTACATATCTTCCTTTGGCTCATTAGCGAGGTCTTCCGAATGTCACCCTTGAGTGAGAGAAGCAAATAGTATTTAGAAAACAAATTAACAACTCGAATGACCGATTAAAGAATTTAAGCGGACATTATTCAAACAAACATCGATGCGTGTATATCTACAAAATTATAAGGTTTCAAAGTGTTGCTAAGCATGAATATCAGTAGCCAAAGAAATGAATGAGCGTGGGAAGAAAATATAATTGAGCGAGACAACAAAAGGAATCTTGATTGTGATCATGAAAATCAACAAGTTGTTTTCTACCTTCAACAAGTTTAACGCATAACTTTCTGAATTAATATTATTTAACTTCTTAAATATTTCCTTCAAAGCAGTTTGAAGAACAAATACTAACCTCATGGCTCAGATGCCACAAGTTCCTGTCCCTATTGTATATGGATTTTTTTGTCACTGGGACAGGGACGTTGTGTTTCTTAGCATATTCAATGGCATCTTCTCTTCCTGTGATATCCCATTCACGCCAAGGAGCCACAACATTTAGTTCAGGATTTAGTGCAAAAAAGGTGAGCTCAAAGCGAACCTGAATAGATATAAAGGCCAAAAAAGTTAACACTTGGAAGTCCAAAAAAGTTAACACTGCAGGGGATAATAACTACACTTGTTATTACTCGAAGAGATTCAAAGTTTGTACAGAAAACTTTAAGTGTCCTACATTTGCTTAATCAGTCCAAGTTCATCCACAATCGACTGAAAATGGCATGTTTTGCAATTTAAAACAACGATTATTTTGAAACGACACAATAATTGATTCAATTATTGTAATTCAATTATTGCCATCTACTTCAGATTCAATTATAATCGTCATCTACTTCATTCCTGGATTTGGCTTTAATAACCAGTAGACATGAACTTCGAATATGTTCTGCATTATAAAGCTACAACAATTCCAAGGCTTTAAGAGTTTAGAAAGAAAAAAATCGCAGCGTAGATAATAAATGCGATAAATACAGCCACACTTATGCGGAACTAAGCAACATCTTTAGTGCTAGAGACACCATCATTCATGTTTAGTGAAAGGGAATTTGAACTGCAAAGCTAAAAAGGGAAATGGAGCTTGTACACTAAACCATGGCGAGCATTGGAAATATAGAGACTGCAATTAAATCAAGAGTGCAGGAATTTAAAAAGGAAAAAAGAGGCAGAAAAATCCCAAATTCAAAGACAAAAAAAGAAGATTATCTTGAAAATGATTTGAGAAAGAAATACCTTCGACAGTTCCAAGAAGGAGAAGGGAAAGAGGTATTTCGGCTAGCTCCAAGAAGGAGAAGGGAAAGAGGTATTTCGACAGTTCCAAGAAGGAGAAGGGAAAGAGATGAGAGACGGTTCTGGTTGTGAAGAGAAATGAGGGAAAGAAGGAGAAGGGAAAGGGAAGGGATGAGAGACGGTTCTGGTTGAGGGAAAGGGAACGGGGTAGAGGAAAGTGTTTTCCTTTTCTTAAGCGGAGGAAAACACTTTCCTCAGTTTTAGTGTTTTTTTTATGTTGACTGGAAAGTTGAGGAAAATACTTTTCTTTGACCAATTTTCTAAAGTGTTGCCAAACACTGGAAAGTGAGGAAACCGAATTCCTAGAATTCAGTTTACTTGAAACAAACAAGGCCTAAAAAAACGAGGCATGAAATATAGTATAGTTATCTAACATAAAAAAATTAAGAATTAAAAAAATAAATCATGTTGATAGTTGTTATAAAAAAAACATATGTTAAGTTAAATATTCATATATTGATTTTATAAGTTTAATTAAAACAAGAAGTTAGGCAGGGTTGAATCACTCGAATTAAACTGGTTAATTACATACCCAAGTTTTTATAATTTGAAACTTGACTAAAGTCAATTCACTTATTTCAAAAGTATTTTTTTTGAATAAAAAAACTATTTTTTTTAAGAATTTAGATCATATTGATAAGTTGAATAATTTTTAAGAATAAAAAATATTATTTTAATATATTTTTAAACAAAAAAACAACACACACAAACATATGATTAGAATAAATGATGCATGGAATTCTTTTAAAAAGCTATTCCCACTAAAATTACAATAAATGATGCATGGAATTCTTTTAAAAAGCTATTCCCACTAAAATTACAAGAAAAAAGGTTATGTTTTTTTTGGTCTACTCTATTTTCTTTACATTAAAGAATCACACTTGTTGTTTTTCAAAGTTACAACATTATCATCTCACTGAACACAAATGACAACTACAACAACAGAATCTGTTCTCCTCTAAAAAGGAATCGCTTCAAAAATGATGAATTTAATAAAAAGCTGAAGAAATAAAAATAAAGGAGTAATTGACTTTGTGCCCCGTAGAAAATTATTTGGTGTTAGAGATTGTTTTTAAAAATAATTTTTATTTAAAAATATATTAAAATAATATTTTTATTTTATTTTTTAAAAATTATTTTTAACATTAACATATGAACTACATATATTAAAAAAATAATTTAAAATAAAAATAAAAATAGAAAATTTTCATTTTTTTAACCAAAAAAATACTTTTTAAAAGCATTCCCACAGACCCAAGCCTACACACGGAAAAATATCAATTGACATTTATGTAATGTTTTTGAAAAAAAAATGAAAAGATTTTTTTTCTTCTTCTATAAATTAAATTGTTTTTATAAAATACCAAATATAATTTTAAATAAATAAAAAAATAATTTTGATATATTTCTAAACAAAAAACATTTTAAAAAACAATCTCAAAATATATATAACACTTTTAACTTTTTTAAAAAAAATAAAAAATAAAAATTCAACCATGAACTCCGGATCAAACTAGAATTTCTAGGTCCGCCCCTGGCCACGGCGATGGGGCTGTGAGGAACCGAAAGTGCTTGTGGTTGCCTTTGGCTTTTCCTTCATTGCCTCTATACGTTCCAGCACCTCTACAACTTCTTTCATGGAGGGCCGGCTTTTAGGATCTTCATTCAGGCAATTTAAAGTGAGCCGTGCTGCCTGAACCATTGCCTTGGCCGAATACTGGCCCTCCATCCTTGTATCCATGACGGTGGTTTTGAGCTTCTTTTTTTGCGAGAGCAGTGGCTTCAACCATTCAACCAAATTTTGCTGATCACTTGGTCTGTTCCTGTTGTGTGCTCTCTTGCCTGACATGGTTTCAAGTAGCACAACACCAAAACCGTACACATCACTCTTCACATATAAATGACCTGCTCATCATGAAGCATCGCATTAGCTGATTTATTTGTATGCCATGCATGTTTGTCTTCGAAAGTATCGCTTTAACGGCCTATTTCAGATGTCATGGAAGGCACACGTACCGGTTGCAATGTACTCAGGAGCAGCATAGCCATAAGTTCCCATGATCCTGGTTGTCACATGCGACTCTTCACCAGCAGGCCCCGATTTCGCCAGGCCGAAATCTGATATTTTGGCGTTGTAATTCTGTACAAGGCAGTTGAGATGAGAAAGATTGAGAATATCAGTAATGATAAAATGATGGTTCACAGATCCTTCATCCTAAAAAAACAAGCTGTTTTCTATTTAGTGTTCGAAGAAGCAGGGGACGTAGGCAGGGCCTTGGCCCCAAAGCACCACCATCAGGACTCCTGTGATTTTTTATTTTAATGCTAGGAAATCTCACCCCCGGAAAACACACTTTGTAGGCTCAGGTTAGCGAGTAAAACCCTGGCTGTTACAGACTCTTACAAGGGATGAACACCCTGACTTGAACTCGAGATCTGCTGTGCAGAGAGACGTGATGTTATTTTACCTTTGCGTACATGTCTACTTTCAAGTTTTCAAAGCGATGATCCAGCCAGAACCTATGAATCCCTTCTTGCAACATATGCTACATTGACAATTTAAGAGAGTCTAGTTGTCTTTCTCAGAGAAACCACCCAGAGTTTTGCTGGTGTTCTTAACACATCAAAATTCAAGAAACCGACTAGAGGGATAGATTTGGGTCCCCAGCTCTCCCCTGTGTAAACCAACGCATTTTGACAAGGTGTTCTTGGTATAACATCGGTGCCACACACTCTGAACTAGTTTTATAATCAATTAAATTTAGCACGAGGCTCCATTTACTAGCTATCGAAAATTATTAATGAAGGGGAAGGAAAGGAAAAGTAGAGAAGCTTAAGTTCACAAAATGACATTCCTTCCCTCGGGAAAATAATTAATCTGAAATTGCATTGTTGATCACATTTTAGCAATGTGTGCATGCGTTAGTGTAAAACTGATTGACGAAACTTGGAATCACAAGGTGCAATTCCCATTAAGCATCATATTTCTTACTGCTTTTCACTTCATTTGTTCTTTCAAAAACAAATTATAGGGAGTATCATAAGAAAATCAAGCCTCAATTAGAATACATAAATCAAGATACTAACCCCATCAAGCAGGATATTAGAGGCCTTGAAATCTCTATAAATAACTTGCTTCTCCGAGGTATGTAGAAAAGCTAGACCTCGAGCCGCTCCAATGGCTATCTTTAGCCGTATATCCCAAGAGAGGGGTTCAATATTAGGATTCCCTGCACAAACAACCAAACCAATTCATCTAGAAATTAGCTAATTCCTCCCCCTTTTTTGTTCTTTATATTCCATTTTTTATTATTTTTCAGCAACTCTTACTTCTAAACAGATGGTTCTCCAAGCTTCCCTTCTGCATAAATTCATACACAAGGAGTAGCTCTTTCTCCTCCAAACAATAGCCCAACAACTTAACCAAGTTGGGATGGGATAGCCTTCCTAGAAAGCTCACCTCTGACTGCACACCGAATGAAAAATGGAACAAAAGTTTAGCATCAACAATAGGGGCCACGATGCGTAAAATGTACAGTTCCAATGAATCATTGGTCTGTGGCAAAGAACTAAAGGCTCGTGCCCCAAACCACACCCTCAATGCAAGGAGGTGTATTTCCTGGTATTTTCTGCTATAGATAGCTCGTAATTGTGATGATTAGACCGCAATTATTACCTTATGACAAGGGCATGTTCGACCAACTATCATACCATTGAAATTCTATTCAATGGCATCCACAAAGTCATGCTAGGTGGGATCCATCATAGAAAAATATTCAAAGCCAACAACAAAAACCAGAGTTGCTTGCTTTCCCACAATTCTTCTCACCTTCCATTAATGGATTGGTCACAAACTCAAGGAAAACAGGAAACTTGATAACGGAATGGTTATTAAATGTCCAAACAACTTTCTTGAATTCTAAGACAGTTGAAATTTAGAGCTGAAAATACCTTCCACTCTTCAAAGCCTTGCACACTTTCTGATTTCAATTTCTTTATAGCGACCACCATCCCACGGAGAGAATTAGAGGGTGCATAAGTCTTCTCATCAATCCAACCTTTATAGACTTTACCAAAACCTCCCTCGCCCAAATAAGTATCTGGCTTAAAATTCTTTGTTGCCCTCTTCAAATCGGCAAAAGTGAACACCTTCAAATTTGATGATTCCAATATTTTCCCATTAGGGTTGTTCATCGCTTCATTTCCTTCATCCTGACTCGCTGCCTCAGAGAATGAACTCTTGCAAACAGTACTACTACTAGTGGTTGAGACATCTATGGTGGTGTTGCTGTAAATATTATTGGATGTCCCTATATGTTCCGTCCAGAAAATGGGAAAATGATCATTAGATGACCAGTTAAAAAAGAAAAAAAAAAGAAGCAACATATGAACTCTTAAGAGATCCACAAACAAGGTATAAGCAAGAACGATACCTGGGGTAGAAGGATTGTAGTTGGATATGGAGCGCGGACTGAATTCACAAAAGAAAGATCTCAGGCAGTTACCCATGTTGACCTTTCAGCAACTCTTCAAAACCACCGTAGCAAGGTTGTGGCTGCACTTTTCATGGTTTATATAGATTTGAGATTTCGAGGCAGGAACCAGGAAAGGGCCACGAAAGTAAAGGGAGAGAGAAAATAATAAAACTCTTCACTTTGCTGAATGTTTATTGAGTTGTCTTGTATGGCCAAACATTTGTTAATTTTGTCACGAGGATTGTTTACTGTATTCGGAGATATACACGTTTACTCAATTTTTTGGAATTAAGTTATATATTTATAATAAAATATTAAATTATAAAATAACGTTTGGAATACGAATAAAACATTTTATGATAAATACGAGTGATAAATTAAAAACCGATTATTGCAGGGCTTATTATACTGTTTGGCAATCCCACCGTTTAGCCGAAATTTAAATTATTTTTTTGTATTTTAAATGAATATATTTTGATATTTATAGATTATTTTGATGTGTTAATATTAAAAATAATTTTTAAAAAATAAAAAAAATATTATTTTAATATATTTCAGTACAAAAAATATTTTAAAAAACTAAAAAAATCCATCTAAAACAGCACATTAGCATTATTTGAAAAGAAAAACGACAAAGCTGACCATGACATAAGCAACTCAAGTGGTCGGGAAGCTCGCTTGTGGAAGTTCCTGGACACTTGATGAGAAGTTTACACACGGAGTATTAGAAAAGTTAGCATACAAAGTCATGCTGTCAACAGGGAACACGAACACGCTGGGTTTCTGACATGAAAAATAAAACACGATTATTTTTTAAATATTTTTTTTTCTTTAGACTTTAAATCAATACCCTCAAAAGTTTCAAAACACATAAATTGATTAACTCTTGGAATTTAATTCACACACACATATATATTAAAAAAAAAAGTCATAGATATACATTTAGATAATTACTAGATTATTCATCTATGCTACGCTACCGGTCAAGTAAAAAAAAAATTATATATATATATATATATATAAATTGATGTTGCTAACTCTATCGACTTTGCGAGTAAAAAACAACTTATATAGCTTATAAAAACATAGATTAATTAAAAACAAAATTCAAGATGATATCTTTTTTCATTATTAAGATGACAATATATTTAATTAACTTGGCTCAACTTGGGTTAACATGTTTAATTCGTGATCTAGATTGTAAGACTATGATAACCCTTTTGAAATCAAATAAAAAATAATAATTGGTGAATTATATTTATAAGAAAAGCTTGAATTATACTAGAAAAAATATTTGAATGGATTTGAAATTATTATCTTTCTTGATAGAAAATAATTTAATTGTTGTATAATTAAATATAAAAAACTTTTGATCTCAATCTACCAACTCAATTTTTGGTTAGTATTAAAGTTTTTATTAATATTTATTAACATATATAATTTTTGATTTATTTTATTAAATACATGTATCATCTTTTGTGTCCTAAATAAAATCTTTCACAATTAAACAATTTCAGCAAAAATAAAAGGTATAACCATTAGTAATGTGCTTTATACAACAACAAGAAATTTTTTTCATTATAAGTTAACACACACACACACACATACATGGTTTAAAATCATCGTGGAGGGTTTAAAAAAATGCCAACTAATGTAAAACAAATCACAAAAGTATAAAATATTTAAATGGTATTTAATCAAACAACAACAAAAATTAAGCAATCAAATAAAATATTTACAAGAAATCATTGTAGGGAAATCAAGTAAGGATATTTTGTGTCTAAGAACTTGATTTTCAATTTAATTTTGACTCAAAACACCATAGAAATCCTGATTAATCCATGTATATCCTCAAATAACCCTAAAATAAGTCCAAAAATATAAGTTCAACCCAAACTCAAAAAACTTCTCGAGCTTGGATATTTCATCTTAGGTTATAGGAGTGAAAAAGAACACTCTAGTAGACCTTCACTCGTTAATGAAATCTATTGATATCAAGATTTATCTTTTATATGGTCAAAATCGATGTCAAATAAGATTTTTTTTGAACTATCAAACCAGAGACTGAGAAATAATAAAAATAAAGTTTGTGGGTAAAATTGAATTTCCACAAAATCAAAGGGTTCAAAAAATTATAAATTATAATATACAAGGATGAAAGTAAACTTTCCACATAAACTTTTAAGTTGCAACTATTTTTCCTGTATTTTTTACTTCAACCCTTCATTTTTTATATTTTAAAAAAATCAGAGCCAATTGGCCATCAATTTAGCCAAAGTAATCAATCATGTAGGAAACAAATCTATTACAAAACAAAAAATAAAAAATAAAAAAAAGTCCTCGCATCTTCAATCCATAATAAATGAGTTGCATAGTGATTTGACCGAATTCTAGTTATTAGATTATTCAAAATTTATATGAATACACTCATGATGAGAAAAGTCTTTTTTTATATATCATAAGACTATATTGTTGTTTTGACTAAGCTCTACTTCATGCATAGCCATTTTCATCCTGAGTAAGACTCTGTTACTCGGTTTGGTGGGTCTAAGACTATATTATTGAAATCTTGATTTCTTCCTCCTCCAATTCACACGAGCTCTACTTCAGGCTCGGTTCATATGAATTCTAAGGAATTTCTGCAAGAAAATCTAAAAAGTTATCGGTAATACTTTCACTTTGAAACTGAATTTCGTCTCAAACTAGTTTTATGTGCAATTTCAATTAAATTTTTAACACAAGATAATAATGCAATGGTATAATAAGTATATTTTGGGTATCACAAAAAACATTTCAATTGAAAATCAGTAAAATTGTATTTACACTTAATAAAATAAATTATATATATATATATATAACTGATGAAACAAAGAAGAGTTATTCGCGCCAATTAAATACTAAAATAGAGAGTTAATTTTCCTAGTGAAAATAAAAAATGGTTGCACTTGCAAATATTTTAAGAGGGCTATCTTTTTTTATTATGTGTGTTCTCATTTATTTTATCTTAGAGATATTGATAGTTAAGAGGGCTATCTTTTTTTTTTTTTTATGTATGATCTCATTCATTGAAGATTTTTTCAATCGCTTTCGGAAACAAAAAAATTAGGGTTCAAGTTTTTTTCATCCTAAAATCTATTTTCAACTTGTTTTCACTTGAAAACACCTTAAGAACCTTAATAGACTCATTTATAACTTTAAAACACCCTCTAATTATTTTATAAGGCATGAGCTACAAAACAAAAGATATTGGAGGAAATATTTTGTGCATATAAGGAATCATTTGAAGTGTTACATATATGGTGTTGTGCATTAGAAGAATCATAGACAACTTGATAGTGAAACAATTGTTTTAGGCAAAGTTTTTAGGCATTTGGTCCTACAAATGAGAGGTTCAAGTCTTGTAGGTTAATTATTAGTGTGAATGACGCCCATTTGTATCCATGGTTCAGTGGAAAGTTGTTGATTGTAATTGTTTTTCATGCAAACAATGAGATTTTACCTTTGGTTTATACATTAGTTGAAGAAAACAATAAAATAAAATAGAGAATGGTTCTTATAACTTATCCAACATCACATTACATATGATTGTAATGGTATATGTATAATATTGGATGAGTAGGCTGATATTATATATGGAATGGTATAAATTTGGCCTAATCTAATTAGATATCAATAGCATTGTTATCAAAATCGCGAGTTAACTTGTAAAATCATATGATTTTACAACTTTACATGTATTTACGTGTAAAATCGGACTAAAAATCAAAACCAGTAAAATTACACTTGACTCGTGCAAAATCGGTAAAACCTGTTTGATTTTATGAGTATGCTAATTTGTTATATGAGCCAAGTCAAAATTGATTCTAACCTTAAAATATATGTTGACTAGTTTTGTGAGATTAGGGGTATCTTTCAAACTATATATTGGATCTGACTGAAATTTTTAAGGATACACAAGACACATGAAAATATATTTTGGTAGATTTTCAAGTCAAATGGAGTTCTGAAATATATTATTTAAGAGAGTTAAAGTTACTAGATAAATCTTGTTAAACCTCGTCAAAGTAGACCTTGATGTATTGTTTTGTACACATTTAAAGTTACAGGTGAAACTTTGTTGCAATTCTAGTTGAGAGAAAAACTAAACATTTCAATATTTTCAAACATGTATGGTAAGTTCATTAATTTATTCATACAAGAGAGAGCGATGTATTTGAAACTACGATTGAAATCTACCAAAAATTTATTAAAATCGGATATTTGGACTACGTGAAGAAATTTTAGCAAATTTTATTAATTGATTATAATATTGTTGACTCTCTTTATCACATTTTAATATAATTTAAGTTATTGTTTGAGATTATTAATATATAATTAGTTAAAAATATTTACTTGTGATTTTATGATTTTACAATTCGAGTTTTTCATTATGTTTTTCTTGTCATGTCAAAAACAATTTTAACAACCTTGATCAATAGTATTGTTGATACAATATACTTATCTCAAGTTAAAATGATCTAATTTGATACATTAAAATAAGTTTTTTTTTTATAAAATTATGAAAACATCATTCATGAGTCAATGAGTTAATTTTTGTATTTTTGTTTGGTAAGGCTTTTCTTAGCTCTAATTGTCTTGAAAAATTAACTTGAAAAACAACAAAATATCAAAAGACTACCTGTACGATTTTAGTTCGATTTAATAGTTGGATTAAGAGATATAGTCAATACTATAAAACTAAATAATATTAATAATAATTAAAAAGGCTAGAACATAATGATTGGTGCTTTAGCGGAATTTAGCCTAAGCTTTTAAAAGCAGAGATTTTAAACGAGATAAAATTTAAATTTTTTGAATTAAAAGGAGATAAAACTATTTAGCTCCAATAACCCTGAAAGTATTGGCACTACAACACAAAATCACAAAGATGCTGAAGGTAAATCATTAGCATTAAAAAGCACAACTGTACATATTTGGCTTTGAAAATTCTCTGTAATTTAGTTTTTTTTTCAGAAGACTGGGATAGATTTATAGACCCTGGTTTCCAAGAGCTCTGGCTCTGTGCCTTCTTTTGAAAACATCTTGCCTGAATCTTTTGGTCTCACTTTGTATTTCCATGAACGGCTTCTTCTCTATAGTTTCTTTTTCCCTCTCCAGCACCCTTCGCCTCTTGGCCACTGCCATAGTTGTATCCTCTTTATCTTGTTCATGTCTTTCTGCCTCCTACACATAATTCTTCATCAAAAACCATGTATATAGAGAAGCATGAAATCGATCACAATCTCACATTGCTTACACAGATACATAATCATTCAGCACTGTGATTTTCTATGCTATATAACAGTCTGATGATCCTAGACATGGGGTGCAGTGGAATGAAATATTCTGAAACGAGGAATAGAGAGGTAACCTGGAGACTGCGAATGAGACTGTCAAGGGATTTTATCTTCCTATGCGGACAGCGAGGGATGCCTAATTCCCTGCACTTTCTCTTCAGTACTGTGAGACCAACCTTTAAATTTCTTGAAGCTTCCACAATTGGTTGGCCAAAGTGTTTGACAACATCTTCCAAGGCAATTCTAGCAATGTCTTCACTAGCTGCTCTTTTTTTCTTCTTTTCCATAGCACCTGCAGTTTTGTGGTTAGTAAGCCATTATGACGAATTACAGAAATCCTTAGAAGTCAAGAAGAGGCACAGATATTCCTATATAGCCAATGAACTAGCAAGTTCTTCGCAATTTGTTGGACTGCAGCATCAATGTTTCAGCAAAATGACTTTGTTCTCAGATTAAAACTAGCATTTTTCTTTGTTGCAACACAGGTCTGGAATCAGGAAAGGCGTTTGCTTGAAGAAGTAATCGATCTTAGAAAGCTAATATACAAAAGGATTCAAGAATATCTTCTCTTTTTTCCAATTCCATAAAGAGGAAGCTCAAATAAAACCTGCTGCACACAGTTCAATTCGTTCGCTTTTTGATATTTCAGATGGAGAAACTGAATAAGGAAGGCAGTTAAGATCCTGGTCTAATGCAGGCACACTTTTCTTTGAGTGATGGCAATTATCTCCGTCGACTTCACATATTCCTTCGGATGAAAACCCTGATGGCTCTTCATTGTCAGTTATGCAGCTCAACTTTAAAATGAAATGGATATCTTTGGCCAGTGTTGGGATTGACTTCAGCTTGGGGTTTCTGAATATTAAAAATTATAAAGCAACAGAATACGAGTTAGGAACCCGTCAAATTATATTGAAAGAGTTATTATCACATGTTGATAATAAAATCTTCACAAATTACCTTAAAATGCCAAAGAAAAGGAATGGGATCATCTGTCTAGCTCTCCAAAGCATCCCCAAACTAAGGGATTTGGAGGTGTATACAGATTCAATTTATTTTTTTGATGATAGATTTATTTAGATTTTAGATACATCTAAAGCACAATACTTTCATCTGAAACCAAACTGGGACACAATTTGTTCTACTTCCATGGGGCGGCTAGAGTCTAGATATGCATGAGTGATCAAAGAACTATTAATATTCCATCACTAAGCAGTGAGTGTGAATTTACATAGACATCATGAGAATTCTATTCAAGCTTGACTCTCGATAGAAGAAGCATAAGTTTGAAAATACTTGGCAAGTATGACTCGTCAATAAGAAGAGTAGTCTGGCATAAAAACATCTTTACTCGGAAAAGTTTTTAAAATTTGAGCACCCTTAATTACTACTACGAGGCAAGCACCTTCGCTTCACTGTCGCATGCTGCATTTTTAAAGCAAAAAAGAAAGCTGCAGAATATACAATCTTTTACAGAAAGATGATTAGTAGTAGGGGTTACATCGAGTAGTGAGTCATTCCTTTGCTTGCTTCCCTTGCCAAGCTGGAAAAAGGCTTCTAAGGCAGGCAGGTGGGTGTAGTTTCATGTGAACCAAAAGCAAAAATAAAGTTCGTTGGATAATTCAACAAGAAACGGCAGCAACTGTTAGAGATTGAGCCTATAATTTTCTTCTGCTACTTCATTTGGCCACTGAATCCCGGCATATCTATGATAGTATCCGGGAAAACCCAAATCCTACCTTTTCAACAACAATTATGATGAAAGCACTTCTGCAACAGTAATATTAACCCAGTCAAGTCAGAAACTTTCAGTCCTTCTAAATTGAACGGAAAGTTCTTGCATTCGAAAATTAATGATTCGCCACACTTACATAAATGACAAGACATGAACTCCCTAGCAGTCACTCGGGAAACTCTATCAGTAACATATAAATGCTCAAATCAAGAGATGCAGATACGGATCCAATAAAAAAATTTGAGTTTAGGGGGATAGAATTGGACTAATAAATAACAAGATGAAAAGAATGGGACAGTGGATGTACCTAGAAACTGAGAGTAGAAAAGAACTGTGGCTCAAATGAGGAGGATTATTGACATGAAATGCAAATATGCAACGCCACAAACCAATCTCTTGCCCTTCAAAGAGCTCCAAAACCTGAAATCTCCTCAATCTAAGCATTGGGCCTGCTTTCATTTCAACATACGGACCATCCACAGAGAAAACAAACTCCCTCTCAACTTCCTTTTCCTTCCCATCCTTCAATCTGTAAACATGCAAGCTTCTTACCAACTCTGCAAAACCACACAACATACCAATATGAACCAAAAACCAACCCCTTATGGGGCTGATAACTCTATCCAGAAAAAAAAAATCAACAATAACAGAGATGCAAGCTTTAAAATCTGCAAACTACATGAAACAAAAAATCATTTACAAGAAAAAACCGACCCCATATTGGAATTCTATCTAAAACTCACTAACATCATAAATGCAAACTCTTAACAGCAAGGAAACACCAAAAAGAAGCAACCTTTCCCACTAAAAAAACAAAACTCAGATGGGAAACACATCTAAATATCAACAAAAACTGCAATTACATGCAATGGGATAGAGAGAGGGATTGAGTGAGAGTACCTTTATTGATATTGTTCTCAAAGACTAATAGAGCTATCAAAGAAGAGGCCATGAAGAAGGAGTAGAAGAACAATAACAAGAGGTCATGCTTTGGAGGTGAGGAACAGAGGTAATTAGTCACCAGAAATAGAGTGGGCAAGGGGCAGATATAGTGAACTGAATGAGGCAGCAGAATCAAAGTTTGTGTGGAATATTTTGCATGATTCTTTTTTGAATTCTTTGGCCTTTTCTTTTTTACTCCCTGTTTTTATAATTTTTCATGTTATTTTCTGTTCTCTTAGGAGGAACAGAGTTCATGTTTTTCATATTAAATTATATCATCAAGAACATTAATCGGTGCCCTGAAAGAATTTATTAGCCAACCTTCTGTTTTGAGGGTTCGAGAATTCATTTTCTTTTCATCATGAGGTTCAATGAAGCTTGGAATATATAATGGGAGGTAGTCATCTTCCATTGCAAATAATCCAAGTTATTGGACTTAAATCTACTTTACTACAGCTACCATAGTGTGTGTAAAGGTTCAATCTTCTAAAAATAAATATAAAATTGCGTTTTTGAAAGTTTTTAGTATAAAAGGTAACCCTCTTATCAAATTAGTTAGGTATTATAAATTGGGCAATAAAGTAATGAATTTAATTTTGTGTTTTAAAAATAATACATTTATATATATATATATATATGTATTTAAACAAGCTTTTTTAATATTTAGTATTGTTTTGATGTGTTGATATCAAAAATAATTCTTAAAAAATAAAAATAAATTATTTCAATGTATTTTCAAACAAAAATATTTTAAAAAACAACAACTATCACGATATCAAACTGACTCTAAATAAATTATTTTATTAAACATATAAAATCATATAAAATATTTTGGGTCATTTATAAATTAATAAACACAAAATTTATTCTCTGATAAATATTAAAAGTAATTAAACCAGTAAATAAATTTATATTTTAAAACATTACAATCATGATCATAGTTTTGAATTCAATGATAAGGTGAACATAAAATCGAGAATAAATTTATAAATAAATAAATAAATTAGTTCATTAGAAGGGACATGAGTTAGTTGGGGAAATTATTTGTTTTCTTGGTGAGAGCAAGAATCCTAGGTTTTAACCTTCTTGTCTTGTATCACTAAAAAATCCATGAAAACCAACACCTATTCCTTTGACTCTTCATCTGCCACAATTTGACACTAATCTCCATGGTTACTCCACAAAATTACACATTACCCCCGCTAAGAATACATTCTCTAAAATGCCCTCGCTCAATCCCCATAAATACCTACATCACGTGGAAATATTGGAATACATGCAATAATTATCGAGGGCAATATGGTAAGAGCATAGGCATTTTTTTGCTCATGAAGAAAACCTCACCTTGGATGCATGCTGGAAAAGTGGCAAAAGAATTTCAAGAGAGAAGTTTTTTAGACCCTGGAATGATTCAGGATTAACGGAAATGCCATTAGACTAACTGCCTCGGTTGAAGAGCTTGGACGGCTGGTCTTTCTTTTTTAAGATTTTGGAAGTTTTCATGTTCTTCTTGTCTTGTGCCGAGAGGCTTCGGTGGTGTTTTGGAATGTGTATCACAAATATTTCAAAGAATTTGGAAATTTATTATTTTTATTTCAATCATTTGATAATGTAAAAATAATTTTTAAACAAATATTATTTTAATATATTTTTAAATTAAAAACATTTTCAAAAACAAACTCAACAATACTTCCCAACCATCACGTCTGCTCAAGCCTCAAATAGAGTCAGGTTTTTAAACACTTGAGCAGAACTTAGATTATGGGGATCTCTCTCCCAGTCTGCCTAGCCCAAGAAACAAAACAGAATCAAGTGTTTTTAAAAACATCTAAGAAGTCCGTTTTGATGATTCACTAGTTGTAATACCATTTCGATCATCGTTCGGCTATTAAACGAGCGTTTGGCATAACGTTGTCTCCGGGATTGTATTGTTCGTATATAATTAATTATATATATATATATATAATTAAAATATTAATTTAACAAGTATAATTAAAATTCAAGATAAATTAACTTTAATTTATACAATATAAACACAAAGTCAAACAAATATAATCTCAAAATTAGAAAAAAAATCACAAGTTAATCAAAATAAAGAGGAATGACTCACTCGGAATGGTACTGAGACGTTCCGGCCGGAATTTCCGGAACGGAAAGGAATTAAAACCGAGACAAAAATGACGTCGTTTCATCTCGGTTTTTTCAACGGAACGGAACGGAACAGAATTGATGACTACATTCACCAGCTCAACGAGTGGAGGAGATTCACATTTCATGCTATGCAACAAGAATTGATGACTGGAAGCAGCATCAGAATTTGACTGGTGGAGTTATCTCTGAGGGAATTCCTTCATCTGGATACATACATCTTCAGAAAGAGCTATCAAGAGAAGGCAACAGTAGTCAAACATAGAATTCTCAGTCAACAGAGTATAAAATGAAAACTTTTTTTTGGGTAAAATGTAAGTATATTAAAAGAAAAGCCAAAAAGGCTCAAGACCGAGAAACCTCAGAGAGAACATCAAACAAAACAAAACAAAAAACGAAAAAAGGAACAAGCTCCTTTATCGCAAAACAATGGCTTTAGAAAAGCAACAATACAACAAAGCCTCCCTTAAAAGCCCATCCCAATCACGGAGTAGCCTAAAAAGAAAAGCTTGGAGACAACCCAATTTACAAGCCCAACCTCAAAGTCTGGAAAAAGAGCGAGCTGAAAAAGATAGGTCTACGAAGCAAATCAGCCAGCTGGATAACACAACTGAATCAGCAAAAAGTTTGGCCAGCACACAATCAGTCCCCAAAGTCTAGCAAACCGAAGACATCTTCCTCACAATGAACCGAGCATTAACTTCAAGGCAGATCAAGACCATCACCCAAAATTCAGATTGAGGTGGTCCTTTTCTCGAAAATGAAAGATGGTATAGAACAATACCTGGAATTTCCGAAAAATGCAGGTGATATCTAATGCATGAGCAAAAGAGATCAAGACATAGCATGTGAAAAGCATGTAGAGTTCTGGCATGATGGATTGTGAAACATTATGATGGAGAATTTAAAGATGAAATACCTTCACAGATTCATCTAAAATATTGTTGTATTGTAGTACAGACCTCCATTAGGCATGGAAGCCAAACTTAGAGCAGAAATAAACTGACCCTGAAACAAAACGAGATGGAATCAAATGTAAAGTTAATCTCAACTGAAATGCTCCCACGTCTATAACACCTCATCTTGGGTTTCAGAAAGGATCATGCATCCAAAACCCACATATCTTGTTCAATCAATGAAAAAAGATTTATCATGCACAAATTTCTGGTTTGAACAACTTCCCAGCAGCCCAGACTTTTTCTTTCTGGATAGATTAATTAAGCTGAGATACAATGGGTGATAGAATTATCACATTTATGCATGGACTTGAGGGTGGTTTGTAACCTGGGCGTTAGGGATTGACTCAACTGATGATGAAAAAAGAAGCAGAGGTAATCGATGCCTAACAGCTGATAATTGAGCAAAAGAGAATTGTTAAGCTTGGTGGCAACTACTTTCATGGATTCCAACTAACCAAGACAAGAACGAGGAAATGAAAGAACATGATAAAAGAGAAACGAGTCATTAACAGGAAAACTCGTCCATAAACCCCCTGACAAGCTTCATCACCGTAACCAAGCAAAATCCAGCATATTTAAGTAATTATGTCAGTTTCACGAAGCATTCTATGTAAATAAACCCCAACATGTAAGAATAAAGTAAGCTTAACTGAATCAGCCAGTGCATAAGATAAAAATTAGTCATTCCTTAATAAATTTAGTCAAGTCTGATCCTTTTAACCAAGCTGCCAAAAAACAAGCAACCATAAGAACAAGAGATAAACAGACGAGTTCCGAAGCACATCAAGGACAGTAGGTTTTTCTTTGATATTCTCATGATGAACGGTAGAACTGCTTTCAGAATTGAAAAAATTAGGAACTGTGAGAAGGGCATTCATGGTTGCATTTAGCAAACTCTTTCCTTGAGTGCCATCGTCACACAAAGCTGAAAGGAAACAGCACAAAACTGAAACAAAATCAGAGAATTATCAGCTCAAGTATCCCAGATTGTTTTTAGAAGCTTAGGATTGTACCATCATGGAAAGTTAGCAGTCAATAAATCACGAGCTCCATCATCATAACCTTTGATATTCAGTTGACACGGGTTTTCGTTTTAATGAAATGAGGAGCTGTAAGCGATAAAAATTTCCTCAACGCTATCTTTTCATTCAAGCAGGCTGCTTTAAAGACCTCATAGGATAAACAACAATAGAGTCACAGAAAGCGTCAGAAAACACAAACAATTTGAATTTATAGCTCCTACCTACATTCCTATTTCTCGCAGTTAATATATGTTTTTAAGACAGTGAATTATCTTCAACTTGTTTCGGTCCACGTAAATTCTATTAAAAGGGTAAAGCCCAAGTCTCCCATTAATGTTTTCATGGTGAACTTGCATGAATAATACGAGTTACAGATGCTATCAAATGCAATCATAATAGATGGTCGACAGTAGAATCATAAAGTCGAAGTGTAAACAAAAAGATGATATTGCATCTCTTCTAAGAATAAGTCAAATTTACATGTCTGGAGAGCAGACAACTAAGTCGTCTGCTGTAAGCAAATCATATGCAAAAGGCAGTAACTGGCTCTGGCAAAACCTGTATGGCACAACTTTCCAATTCAGACGAGCATACTAGCTTTGATAACCATGTCCACTTTATAAGAAACATCGCTAATCTAAAAGGTATGTCATTTACAATTTTGGATGTCCTGATAATTTTGCTTCTCGAAAGTTATTCCATGGCCATGTTCCTGTCTGTCTCCAACAGTAATTTTGCTCCCTCGCAGTCTTCTCTATTGCAATAATTGATCTGCATGATGTTCTGTCTTTTGTTTCTCGGTTTTCATCCCAAGCAGAATCTGTAAAACATTGGCTAGATATAATCCTAAGCCTCAAAAACCTTCTGACTGAAGCAGGGTCCTCTCAGGACTTCATAGGATAAGTAGAAACAGCATCAAAGTCTCAACCATTCTTGGACTTGAAACTCCTACTAGCTACCTTTCCAACTTCCCACAGCTAATTTATGTATTTCTAAATGCACCTCTTATAATGAACTCTTTCCGAAGGAGTACACATAAATAAAGGAATGCGTTGAGCAAGGGCAAGGCCTCCCTTGTATTTTTCATGTAGATTTTGCATGGTTATTTATGTTGCAAATTTTAAAAGTTCATGGTCCTAACATATGGTCACCAGTAGAATCAGAAAGTAAGGAAAAATATAAGCATAGAACAAAGGATGACAACACATCTTTTTGAAGAATAAACAAAACTCACCTGCCCAGACAATAAACAGCCAAGTTGCCACTTATTTGGAGAGATCGAATTGAGTAACCTTCTCAGAGGACAAGGCTAGAGAAAAGGGATAAAATGTTAGAACCGTATGATTCCTATAAACTAACTCCAATAAGGCCCAGAAATGAAACTATATGCCAATCTTACATTGAAGGGGATATACAACCAGCAAATTTGACCTATCTGGCCTCAAGAAACTTCTTGTGGTCATATCCCTCTGGTCACCTTTCATTTAACATCTCTGATGCTCAAAAAAATGTGTTAGATTTAAAAATATCAGCATTATTATCAAAAAAAATGATAGTTCATATTTCATTAAAAAAAGGACCTGCAGTTTCCTTCAGTGGAACTTACATATATGCAACCTTTGACAGCAGGGCTTGTGGCAGATCCCCTGGACCATAAACAGGATACATCAATGCCCTGGAAGCATTTGTAGACCTGAAAAGAGTAAGAAATATAAATAGCAAACTAAAAAAGAATTGATTTGATCTGCTTAATTGATACAGCATCACAGGCCATAAATCAAGGTCAGATTTTCAGTAGTCAATAGAGAACTAGAACTGAAAACATCTTTTCCCCTGTATCAGCTTCTGTCCTGTTCTTTCCATGGGTTTAAATACTGGGAAGAAAGATAATACAATCTAGTAGTTAAAGCATTCTGTATTTCTGATCAAGTAAATTTCAGACCAGCCACAGGAAAAAACGCACAAAAATACTATTATTACTCTCTTCAGCTGATACAGCAGGGTGACAGCAGTCTGTACGATTTAATATTTGGAGGCAACCACATTTTCGACAGGTAGTCGATAAACAGCCTCTCCAAATCCTCTTCCAAAATTCTCGCCTTCCCTTCCCATCACCAGCTTGAAAAAACCTCATCAGCTGATTCTTTTCCATCAGAGTCAAACTCTTGTTCTTAAACATGTCAGCTCTAGAATCAGGCACGTTCCATAACTTTCCGTTTCCATCACCAACCAAACTGGCATCAACGCTATTGAACTCCATGCTCCTCACTTTAACATAAGATCAATTGACTTGTCTGCACAAAATAATGTCTTCGGCCCACATTAATCCAAATGAAACTTGCGTGAATTATTTTTTTGGCAAAAATTCGGGACAAAATCATAAAACAAAACCCTATTTCTTACATAAATTCACCCAGCTAGGGTTTTATCATAGCATCTCCCAAGACTTAGGCAGGCTCTGTTTCTTGATAAACAAAAACGTACACAAAAGCACATTGGATCAAATTCAAGCTCATGGAGTGCTGATGCATACCTTGGATTCTCTGTTCTTAATAACGCGGTAAATATTGATTTGTGAGAGATGGGTTCTATAGGCAATTCCGAGTGTTCTTGTGAACTTTAGTTTCACTTTGAAAGATGTTTGATTTTCTACTCTTTTTTTCGAAGGTTTTGCTGCGACTTTCTTAGTGGCCAAAGCCTGAATTGCGCACAGTTTTCATTTCGAACATTTTAGCCTTTTTACTAAAATTGTGGTTGCACCACTCCTCACCCTTCCAATTTGTGGCTATCCAGGTGCTCGACCCATATCTCATACCATCATATGGCTACCACGTTCACAAATACAGTGGGATTGAGGATAGCCATGTTCATGAAATCGACGCGAAGGATTGGCGGTCCCAAGATTTTAGTAGAGTGACTAGAATGATCCATATCATAAACTTGAAGGATCTCTGTAGTTTATCCATTTCTTAGAGGGCTGGATGGAAGATGATGTGGTTTTCCTCAGCAAGATACCTGCATGGTACATGATTAACAGTGGTAACAGAGGGACGAACAGCGTCCACAATTATATCAGTAGCCTACGCACTGAGATTCAGCAGCTAAAACAGCTACACATCTCTATTATGATTGGTATTCCTCGTGAAGAGATTTCAAGTTCAAAACTTCTGAATAAAAAATGCTGTACAGAATTAAATTTGAATGGATTTAATAGTTTAGAACAGTGCACGTTAAGAAAAGGAAATATCTCCCTTCTTTTCGAGAGTAAAAAAAAAACGAAGCAATACATTGATCTGTGCAATTTATGTTTAGAGTCCACAGGATCTATTACAGATAAATCATTGCCATGAACAGTAGTTTTCACACAGCATCCATGGGGCAAATTCTAATGCTCGATTCTATTACATATAAATCATTGCCAGGAGGCTATTTCGAGCAAAGACAGTCAGATAGCATAAAAGTTAAGACACAAACAAGCTCTAGGAAGTACAGGGAAGAAAAGTCAATAACATGAAGATAGAAGCCCCTGGAGAATTTTTATAGTGCTCGGTGAATCCTAATAGCTACTCTTTTAACTCACTTTAAAAATAAAAAATAGATACATGTAGGGGAAAAAATCATGGGTAAAGATATTTTTATCACTTTTGTGTCATTATTTTATTTTCTATCTTCTCTTTGTGCGTCTCTCTAATAGTATGTCACTACTTAACTCCTGAACACTTCAAAATTTTCCAACTACACCTTGTATTAAATTTTTTGTATTCAAGAATAAATAAAACTACGATCAAGAAATTCATTAGTTTAAAACCCCTCCACTATTTCAAGACAAACAGTTAAGTTAGCTGAACCGGACAACTGGGAACAAATTTGGCCTGCGGCAGAACATTACTCAGCATAACATCCTCACAAGAAGCAAATTTTAGATCATTCAAAAGAGAGGTATCTCGTATCTGAACATTATAAGCATATAACAATAACCACATTGAACTTAATTTGAGACAGATGTGATCTAAACAGATGGCCAGAATGCAAACAGTAAGCCTAAAGTCAGCATAAAATCCCAGGCCAGTCAGCTTCTTTTCACTGCCTTGATCTCGACTCTGCCCGTCTAGCTTCATCTTGTGTTGAAGGAAACAGCTCAACATACCTTGATCCAATTGTCATCTTATCCTTGCTCATAGCTCTTTTGGCCTCCTCAGCAGATATGAACTCTACATATGCCTCTCCAGTAGCTTTCCCATCTGGGCGGCATGCGATGTGTATCCTTTCATCAATGAGCTTAAAGTCTTTGAAGAATTCAATTATTTCAGCTTTTTTTGCAGAAAAGGGGAGACCCCGCATCTTCAAGATCTCTGTGTATTCCATTTGATCCTTGTCACTGAACCTCTTTGCTCTAGATGGAGGAGGACTTCCATGGTAATCATTGTCATAGATTCCTTCATAATTCACCTCCGCAGCAACCGCGTTGTAATAATCCTGTCTCTTGCACCTAAAAACTTCCACATATCTCCGGCCCATGTTTTGTCGATCCCTCTGTAAAGCAAACTCAACCTGCATGGGTCCAGCAAAGACAACAAAAGCTTCTCCAGTGAACCGCCCACTCTTGTTGACCAGCAAGACATCCACAATATCCAATCCAGCAAAGAACTTGAGAATCTCAACATCTGAACAATTGAAAGGAAGCCCCCTCAGACGAACCACAGGAAAGGGTGGGGGCTGAAATCCACCACCGTATCCATAAGGTTGAAAGCCGCTTGCACCACTGCTCACTGCGAAGTAGGGATTTGATTCCATCATTCTTTGTCTCTTTGAGCCGACCTCGTACCCATCCGAAACCCCCCCGCTTCCCAACATTGCCCTTCAATTATCCAAACCCAAAAAGGAAAAAATCCCCACTAAACCTGTTAATAAATCCAATCCCAACCCACACTTCCCTGACACCCAAATATTCCTAAAACTTTAACTCTTAAACAAAATGCACCGTATTTAACACCACCCATCCTAAAATTAGAACTACACATAAACCCCAAACGCAAAAGCAGATTTATACTCACAAATTGCAGTAAAAACATTTAAACTGACTATTGCAACAGGCATCAGGAAGGGGTCCACAAATAAAAACAAAACAGCGACCAATACCCTTGAGGCTTAGTTCATATAAGACACAACTGACCAAGATACTCTCATTTTTTATCATATAAAACATAACAGTTTAATTAGCTAGCAGTTTCAAAATAAACGCATTAAATATCATCTTTTCAATACTATCCCCTCTCTATAGCCAGCCTTAATGCTTAAAACAAAATCTTTCTTCGAGAAACACAAGCCCTTCGGTTTATTATCTTTCTTTTCCTTGTATTGAAAAATTACAAAACCCTTGTTCAAGACAGCAAATCAATGCCCTATTTAAAGTTTTCCATTACTTATTTCCCAATTCGATTAATTATTATTAAACCTAAAATCAATGGCAAACTACCCATGGCAACAGTCAATAGTAACACTTTAAATCTCGATTTTTCCTTCTGAATCCTAGTATTTCACAAGAATAAAACCACTACTGATACATTCAAAGCAACAAAAACATTCAACTTTCAAGAAATCAACATACAAAATCAGCAAATTTCACACAACAACGATGTTTTCTTATCCTTAATTAAATATTCCAGATATCATAAAGACAAAAGCAAACAAAAAAGTTTAACTTATACATACCCTCTGGATCCGTACATGGTTTTCGAGTCTTTGAAATCCTTGCAGGCCTTGAAAAATTTGAATCTGAAGAACGGATTTGCTTGTCTATGCCAGAATTGAAAACCCCTAATTCGAGTTTTGCGAAAGAGAGGAGAAAAGAGAGAAATCAAGAACCCTAGCTTGGGTCGTAATAGTAACAGCTTCTGATGATATCAGCTCGACGTTTTTCGATCCTCTGCCTGGGCTTTATCAAGCACTTTGGTGAGTTTGTTAATTTACTGAAATGCCCTTGTAATTTTTAAGGGCATTAACGTAGATTGCTTGGACGACGGGCACGCCTTAATTGCCAAGAGCGGTCCACTCTAAAGGATGAATTCGATAATTCGCCGAAATGAAGCCAGATCCACGCTGGATTAGACGATGGGTCGTTTATACCAACCCTTGATAACCCAACTTCCTTGGGTAGTTTTTTAGTAATTTCACCAGCCCAAACCTCACAAATCAATTATATTTGAGAATATTTAAAATATTTTGTAAAATTTATATATAGTTATGAAAGTTTTTTATTATTTAATGATATGTGATGATTCATTTATCTATATAAAAAATCATTAGAAAAAAAATTAATTCATTCAAGTATATAAATAAAGATACATGTGAAGACGAAAGACTATAGTGATCAAGTTTATAAATCTAGGCCCCGCTTGTTTCTCGAATTTACTTTCCTGAAAACCAATTTCCAAACTTCCCTGTGTTTGTTTGTCTCCAGAAAATTGATTAACGAAAAACACTTTTCAGTCAAAGAAAAATTTGGCTTGGTTTTCAGGAAAATATTTTCCGGAAAAATTTGAGCGGAAAACACTTTCCGGAAGTTGTGAAAAATTTAGAAATGTCATTATTTGCTGATTATATCAAATTTGATCCTCAAACTTTTGATTGCTATATATAATTTGTTTTGAATATTTATTTTTCAATTCCATCTCTTAAAATTTAATTTTTATATTAATTTTGGTCCTTATTTTTATAATTGCTATTTGCTTTTTTCTTATCATTTTTTATTAAAAATTTTTATCTATCAAATTTGGTCCTCATTTTTTTATTGTTACTTATTTTATTTGAAATAATTTATGAAATGTTAATTATTATTATTTTAATTTATTCACCTTTCATTTTTTTAATTTTTTAGATTTGATCTCTATTATTTTGATTATTATTTATTTTATTTGAGATAATTTATGAAATTATATTTTTTTCAATTTCATTCTCATTCAACTTTTAATTTGTAAGATTTGTTCCTCATTATTTTAATAAACTTGAAAAAAATTATTAATAAATTATTTTCCAGTTCATTTTCCATAATACAAACAAACACTAGAAAATGTTTTCCAGTTCATTTTCCATAACACTGTCAAATATCGGAATTCACTTTTTAGAATTCACTTTCCCTAATTCGCTTTCAAAAGGAAACCACTTTCCAAGCAAACAAACGGGCCCTAATGTTGGTTTCTTGAAACTATTGCGTGGTAGAATATTTTATATGTATTTCTAGTTTTATACTATATTTAACTTCATAACCTTATAAATAACAAAATATCACTTTCCCCTGGAAAATATAATATATATTATCTCAAAACAATTTTAGAAATTTATTTATCAAATCCAGTACTAGATTTTTTAGATTTAGAATTGTTATCCCATCTATTGACAACATTATAGTATCTAATTTTTAGAACTTGTTAATTTCTAACCAATAGTTTTTAATGTGTATGACCCATTATGTTTTTAATAAGTTGACCTGAATATAAATTACAATCTTAAATAAAATAATGAATTTAATTTATTAATAATTCAATAAATTGATAATTTATCTTTGAAGATCAAGTACAATGTCTAACAACATATCATGATCCACTAGATATTAGAAAATCATATGTTGTTTGCATTAATCTTTGACTACTTTTTCAAAGTATTTATTATCATTTCATCAAGAATGTTATAATTTAAACATTAAAGCATGAAGTGTAGTTGCTCTATCAAATAATATTTATTCACACTATATTCATTGATTCAAATTTGAAAAGAGTTATATTAAATCAAGTTTATCATTATCATCATATTAATTAATTCTTTTGATAATATTTAAAATTCTTTTCAAATTCTTTTCCATATTGCGTTCAGCTTTTACAATCAACTATTTGAAAACAGGTGGAACAATGTTTTTAATTCACCTAGGATAATGAATATCTTTTAATCACTTAAATACCTTCATATAGTTCATATTATACCTAATAGAAGCTTATTTTTACCCTCGAGTAGGATAACATGTAGTTAAAATCAAAACATATCATTATCTATATAAAATAACTTATTAATATTAGGTCTAATAGTCACCTCACAATTGTTATATAAGTCTTTCTATAGACACAATTGATTTATCCTTATAAAAATCTTGTTCAATGTACATTACATCTAACAAACACCTATATATTAGTTTAACATATCTCTTATACCTCAATTTATGAGAAAAATTGATTTCTTATATATATATATATATAAACACAATATATATCAATTTTAATAACTCAAATTAATGTATAGTCCTAGTAAAACATCAACTAATAACAATGCTTCAATGCAATAAAAATCTTATATTTGTAAAACTGCAAAAAAATTGAAAAATAATTTAAACTCATTATAAAATACATAATTATTGACTATAAGAAAATATCTTTATTAATCCATCCAAAACAAATTACAGTAAAAACTTTGTTGAAATCCATCCAAACAAGTTAGAGTAAATTATATTTTAAAAAATGGAATGGTAACATTGCTTGATATCCATAAACACAAAGGATGAATAGCTAATTATTTCAGAAACAGTAATCATCCTCCCACTTTGTCACTTCACACTTGCTTCTTTTTATGGCTTGTCAAGTGTTTTCCATAACCTACAAAATAAGGTTTTCAAACTCGCTTTTTTGACATGACATAAAATTGTAATTTGAACTGGGATCGTAAAATCATAAGTAAAATATTTCCGTATAAAAATCATAAAATCACAAGTAAAATTGTTTTGGTAGAAATTATAAGTAAAATATTTTCGAATACAATACAATTATGGTAATAAAACTTCATTAGTTAAGGTTCATATTTGATTTAAAATAACTTAAAAATACAATATAAAACAATTATGTCCATAGAAATTATATCCATAGAATTTCATTAGATATATACTAATAAATTTAATGATATCAACCACGTCAAATCAAACTCGTCAAGAAGTAAAATACCCAAAAAATCAGTTCCTGAAATGCAATAATAGAATTTTAGGAAACTCAAGTGGGAAACAAAAGAGTAGCCCATTTGAAAAACTTTGCAATCATTTTTTTCTTTTCACTTGAAGGGTAAGTTTGAAAAGAAAAAAGTATCTGCAAAGAAAATAGGATAACCTTAGTCCAGGTAATAGTACACTCCATCTTTCTTTCCCATTTGAAAGATCTTGCACTTGTCTAAGGGACAGAGACCGCCACCGCCAGACTGGGATTAGGAGAAAACATGGAACACAAGATTTCCATCGGAGGAATAAGCGTCAGCATAAGAAATGGTGGCGTGAAAAAGTTTATTCGTCCGAGGCCTGGTTGGTGTAGGTGGGTGAAGATCAAGGGATGATTTGGTAATTGCCAGCTATGAGAGAGACAGTAGGACTCACATTATGGTGGAAAAGAAGCTTGGTAATCTGATACTACCCTAGAAGGGACAACATGCTAAGAGAAGAGAAGATGATTTGGGAGATGAGATGGGATGAGTGGAGATCATGAAATTGGATGGATTCGGTTTAATTTACAAGTCAACCTGATTTTAGTGGGTTTCAATTTTTTAACCCAATTTTACCAGATTTTTTTATTTGACTCATGAAATTGTACGATTTTACAAGTAAAACGTTATTTTAACAACATTGTATAAGAGGCCCATTTCCAGCCGTTGCACCAGAACTGAATTTTACACTAAATAAACATTAAAATCATAGCTCAATATAATGTTGCTGTTCAATCCTAAGCCCTCTCGTTTCCAACAAAAATCAGGGCTGATGATTACATCTTCTTCTTTTTCCTTCTGGTGTATGCTCCTCAATACTTGATAAGTCGACAAGCAAATTTGCTGACCCTGGTAGATAATATCAACCAAGGTATAATTCCAACCTGCAGATAAGGTAGACCAATCAAAATAATATTTCAGATAGCTGTCCGAGATGAATTTCTAAACAGAAAGGGTATTATTGAAAGAAAGACCTAGAAAATAAACACTACATCTCTCGGTTAACAATAGGAGTCAAAAGCAGGAAATTAAAGAAAAAAACCTTCTAAATTGAAAAAAGGCATATTAATATGAATTAGATAAATAGGATAGCAGGAGTGATCCCCCCCCTCCCCAAAAAAAATTAGCCACAATATGAAGAACAAGCAAAAAAGTTCAAAGTTCACTACCATGACATTGTTATTTAAAAGACCTCCGGCCCTCCAAGATAGAAACCTTCCTGTAGACAGGCAGATGTATCAAATCAGGACAAGCAGATACTACCCACCCTATCAATCTGCATATTAAGTGGGCTGATAAAAACTCAAGATGATGGATCCACAAAACAAGAAAGGGAAAAGGCAACAAAACTCAACATGAATTGAGTGAAAAGAAAGTGTTACCAAAGGGCTGCACAAGTTGCTGAGGTATTTCAGCAACAGGAGTCTTCCAAAACCAGCAAATGAGCACAAAGTACGTAAAAACCTGTACACCAAGTTAATTTGTTAGTGATCTTGCTGAAGAAAACAAATAAACTTCTAAACAATATCGATGAATGAAGTGAGACCTTTGAAATAAATAGAACTTTCGGGTACGAATCAGAAGAAAGCTTCATCTCCTTGTCGTGCACTTCTTTATCTGAATGAAAAACAAACAGCAATCAAGCATGAAACCATAAGAACCTCTGCAGCAGATCGAATCAGTCTCTCCATCTCTCAAAAGTTTTGGGACATTCCATTTCGGTTTGGTGATTTTATCATTTGAAGCTCCACATATTGAATGTTTTTTTAATAACAAAATTGGAAGTGTGCATGTATAATGCCCCTAAATTAACTCTGGAAATTGGCAGTTCAGATCAGTAGCATTTAAGGCTATGATAATAGAAAGTAACAGTTGATATGATAATCCTCTGTGGGCAATCTTTCAAGTTGAGAGAGGAATATTATGACAGATCACCACTTAACCAACAATCTCAACAGTAATCATGAGGTGCATTTTACAAGCTACAGCAAGGGCCCGCCTCCAAACTCCAACACAAACCACACCAATGTATGTATATATAAGAGGATTTGCAATATTGCATTGATTCCAGTGACCAGGAATGGTTCCGGCAAATACTTAGTTGTTCCATACACAGCGAAGATAGCTTAAGAAATCATAATTACTCAAACACATGCAACAAAAATTTATTCAAATAAAAGGGATTGCAACAGAAAACAATTACAACTCGCAAGTTCTTTCTCCTTTGCAGCTGCCAACCTTCTAAGTTTTGCTGCCTGAGCAAATGTTGATGGCCTGTAACCAAGAAAGATACCAATCAAAAATTACAGAACTGGCATTCTTAGAAAATTCAACCTCACTTCAATAACACAAAACTATCTAGACATACTTTTGGAACTCAAACTTCATGAAAGGTTAAGCACACTAATAAAACCTGACAAACTTTTATATGCACTAGATTATAAGAAGTGCTCGCACATGTTTTACTCTTTTTTGTAAAAAAGTATTGTTCTTCTGCCTCCATTGAGTTCCAGTTGCTTCCTATAATTTAATCCCGCTTTACTCTTTTTTTCCCTTCCAGCTACAGAAAAACTAGAAAATCTTGTAGAAAGAAAAAAACTATGAGAAAATGAAGTGCAGCAAATACCGTGACAGTTTTAACACCTCACTTTCTTATCATAAATTGAAGTGTTTAGATTCTTGAATAGAACAAGTTCTTTTCCTTTAAAATGCCATTGCCAAAAGTCGAACAAAGGCTTGACATTAGAGATCTTCTTAGCCCAGTAACTTTTTTTTAGCAGTAGTGACAAATTCTAGGACAATTGGACAATAACCACCAAGGCAAATTCTTCCTATCTAATATGAGAGTAGATTTTGAATACGCAAAATTCAATCACACGAACAACAACAGCCTCGAATTTAAGAGTCGTAGTAATTCACAATGCAGTTGCAGTCAATGAACATGTCAAATTACAGCCTACATGTCGAATCAAATAAAATTAAAACCTATTGGCATTGACATATCATGGCATAAATTGTACATATCAAAGCCAAATTATTGCATCGAAGACTTTGAAAAAATAATAAAAATAACAGCAATAATATGACACTCACTGAGACAAGGTGCTGGCTTCTTTCAATAATTGCTTAATTTCTGCACGTAATTGAATCTCTTTAGCACTCTTTGATCCCTTCTGGAAAAAAAAAAAACTAAAGTCCCTTGAGAAATAAACATTTAGACGTCCACCCATATATCCCAAACCCGTAATTCTTTGCTGAAACCCATCAAAGAGGGCAAGTTACCTTATTTAGTTTATGGAGGTATCGAGAGACGAATTGGAAGGCAACGACAACGAAGAAGATAAGAGGTGCCGCGAGAGACCTCCTTGGTTGCTCTCCGATTAGAATTTCTTCTCCTCCCATGATTAATTCACGGATTTGATACCTCTCTTTTATTTTAGGTCTCTTCTATTTTCCTTCGAATTTGAAGAGCAATTTTATTTTTATTTTTTCAAATTCCGGATTGTTGTATTCACGACAATATAGATATGAGGACCGGAGGTGGAGGCTCGAGAGACCACATTGGTCCAAGCTCTCCATGCGTGGGCTTTAGCTATGAACCATAATTGAGAGCACCTGGGCCCCCTTCATACCAGGCTTCACATTTCCTACCAAGAATACATGCTTTTAAAATGTTTTTAATTCTCATTCTTTGACTTTTCATTCTTATTTGGATCCGGTGGCAGAAGGAACGTGCATCTCTGATGATTTTATGAGGTTTGATGAGATCTTTGTAAATACAACCACCTGTTATTTGGGTTGCTTTCAGCCAATTAATAATTATTCAAAAACAATTACCACGAAATAATAACTAACTCCGTTGGGAGATTTGATGTTTTCTCGTTCATAGCTTGTCCTTTTTTTATTTATTTCGGCGTGATAGTTTTTATTTTATTTTATTGGTTCAATCTATTGCATTACATTAATTGAGATTAGGATATATGGTTTGATTTTGTCGGTTCAATCGGTATTGTATAAGGTTATCACAATATCAAAATAAAATAGAATAAAACATTGGATTAGAGTTTAATTTTGTGAATTAAAATTCGCATTTTTTATTTTATAGAGAGTTAAAAATTAAGGGTCTATAATTGAAATTTAGGACAAAGTGCATCTCAGTTCTTGGATAAATAAGAAATTAGGAACAAAATTAAAAGGAGAGAGAGAAACGAAATTAGTCATCAAAACCATGTTGAAGTTCTACCGCGGACGATGCGTTCCTCTAAGAGAAAGCTTCACCCTCGACAATTGTAAAGACACTAAAAAGGTTGTCATCAAAGGCTACAGGAACCACATGTGTAATTCTCTCACATATTAGCATGTGATACACACACTAGACATTTCATTGCCACCAAAATCAAATTTTTAGTTGTAATATCAAAAACAATTATAGAGTGTGGGGTCAAATAAAAAATATTATCCAACTATAAGTTCACCTGAAACACAATTTCTACAAATTCCAAACTCAATTTTGTTATTCAAGGATTAAGGCAACTATACACCTGGGGGGGTATTAGGTGTAAATACAATAATTATAGCAATTCTAAAATCAATTACTTTAAAGTAAAGAGATAAGAGAGAGAAATTGCTAACTCGGTTTTTAACGTGGTTCGACAAGTCTACGTCCACGATTCAAGTACAAATCTATACTTGAGTATTGTATTCTCTTACTAGTCCAAGTAACAAGATTACAAATCTCGCTTGATGAATCCACGCCAAGACTTTTACACCACTTGAAAATATGCTCTCTTCAAGATTTTCCTTCTTCCCACTTGAAGATGTACCCTGTTCAAGATTTTTCCTTGGTGATGTTTCCTCACCAATATCAAGAGTTTTATACTCAACTCTCGAGAGTATTACAATGATTGTTTTTATAAAACAACAATACACTCTTAATAGTGTAGATATTACAAATTAAGATCTTTGATCTCTTTATCTCACTTGATAACACTTAGAATATTTGAAGGTGTTCAAGTGTAGTGAGAATGAGAAATACTCTTTGTGTTAGGATATGAAGATTTAAACACAAATATGAGTATTAGTGAGGATTGATGATATGAAGGTGTTTTTGCACTCTAATTGCCTCAATATAAGATATAAAAGTTGTGTGTTCTTAGTTTTGCAATTAGGAGGCCTATTTATAAGTTTCTAAAAGAAACTAGCCGTTTATAGTTGTTTTAATGCAATTGTCATATCAAGTGGTCGACCGGTTCAATTCAAAAGACAATTTGTCTTCAAGCGGTCGACCGGTTCACAACTGTCATATCAAGTTGTTGACCATATATATGATTGAATAACAATAATGTTTAAGAAGATTTAACTATGCTTGAACTATAAAAATGATTTAATATTGTACTGCCCAAACTTTTTTACTCCACTCACTTCCTACATTGAACAAATAAAATTTATTAATCCAAATAAATAATTTATGAATTGTGAAATAAGATAAAAAAAACTAAAAAAATAAGGATCACAATAAATAATATTTGCTCTCCACCAGTTATTGCCTATAAAGATAGTTCCCAATTCATTGTTCTAACCAACACCAGTTATGGAAAGAAAAAAATTGTCAATATTCTACAATTATTTTTGTAGCCATCCTATTTATTCTTCATTATGCCTCAATGAATGTAAGACAAATTGTTATTTGAAGGATGTTAACAATAATTTTTAACTAGTTTTTATCATAATAAATATTTGGTCTTATTCTTGTATCGATAGCCTTAATGCAAATGTTAGAAAAGGTATACAATATATCCTTAGTCCACTTTACTAATAGTTTTAGAACCTTCCATTCCGTGTTTGATAACATGTCTGAAAATAAACTATCAAGTTTTATCTTGTTTAAAGAGTAATCGAAACAATAAATATGAAACTAAACATGTGAGATAAATAATAACATTGACTACGATAACAATAAATAAAGATAAAAAAATACATATCAAAACACAAAAAATCATTAACAAGAAATGAAATTTTATAAATTTTTCTTCCAAAAGTTTCAAATACTAGCATATAAGATACTATAACCTAAAATACACAACTTAAAACAAAACATTACAAAAGTATAGCCTCCCATAAAAAAAACCCAATAAAATTCTACCAAAAATAGATTCAAAAGAAATATTAGAGGAGTATTACACTGTAAAAACTATTTTTTTTATCAAACGTAAAGCTTATAAATAATTGTTAAATGATTTTAAAGCAATAAAATCATGTTTAGCAACCAATTTAATTGATAATAATAAAGAATAAAATTGCATGATTAAATATATCAATAGCAATAATCAATTGATGGTTTTATCAATAGAGTTGTGATTTATAAAGATAAAAAAGAGAGATGAAAAGGTGATTTCAAAAGACTGTGTATAACCCCATACAAATATATGTTAGGTAGATGAGAGTTATTTTGAAAGCTTATTTTGTAATGATTATTTTTCTCTCATTTTGATGGTGTGTTGTTAGTGGAGGGAGAGAAAAAAGAGATGACAACTCTTGAGAAATTGGCTTGAAAGCTTCTTTTGGGTGGTGTTTGGTATTCTGATGGTATTTTTTTAAAGTTTTCTTATTAGAAAATGTACTAAATAATATATATTTATATATTAAAAAATATATATGATATTAACACATCAAAATAATATAGAAACATCTAAAAAATATTAAAGTAGGAAAATAAATAAATTATAAAAAAAATCACACCATACAAAAACAAGATATCAAAATCAAGGATTAACTTGATGGCGCTACCTCTTAACCGGATATATATTTTTGCGCGGTTCCACCAAAATTTAACAATTATCATAATTTTAAACATCATAATTATGTTGTATATATTTGTTGATTTGTTTAAAAGAATTCAGTAAAAATAGGAATTATTGAAGTAACATAAGTATGTACTTAACCAAAATATAACAGTACTTATTTGTTTTATTTTTTAAAAAATATATATTTAAATATTATTTATTTTATAATTCTTAAAAAAATATTTTTATCATCAAATATATTTTTCCCTATAATATATATATATATATATAAAATGAAATTCCGAAGAGCAACTAAAATGAAACCCGTGGTCTAGAACAAAAGATCTGTCAATGACAGGAATGGAAATCCCACAAAATATCTAGCAAGGCGAGTTTACATATTTGGCCTCGGATGCCTTAGAGTCAATGGCATGCCAGCACTCTTTCCTTTTTTATATTCTCGGCTTTAGATATGTTCCCAACCTCTATCCTGCCCGAGAGTCGCTATACAGGGCCAAAACCGTGATTTCATCCTTGGAGAAAACACACGTGTACGCGGCATTCACTGTTGAGCCAGCCGGTGATTGATTAGCTGGCGAATATTATTATGGTCTGCAACCCGTTTTACAGCCGGTTTAGGGTGTTTTTTTTTAAATAATAATAATAAGAAATTATAATATATAGGAAGATGACTAGTCTGCAATCCTAGGAGCTGAACAATATCATAACAATATCATCGTGTTGGATTTAATAATTCAGAAATAATAATAATAATAATAATAATAATAATAGTAATAAAAACATGACAAGCAAACATGTGCATCTAAATTATTATCAATAATTTACAATATGTATGGAGCTATTTGAACTGAATTCAATTATTTTTTTTAGTAAAATCTCATGTTTAAAATCTTATTTGATTGCTAATAATTGAATTCCAAATGAAATTGAATCTTTGAAAATGTCATAAAAATAAATCTCAGGTCAACATTTTGATTAATAATTCCAAAAAGAAAAAAAATAATACTAAATTTATCTTTTTAAAAAACTCATTTAGCTCCTTTTTTAAAATATTTTTGAAGAAATAAAATTAAGGCAAGGAAAGTAAAATAGAAAATAAAATTTATGTTTTTTAAAATATATAAATTCAATTTATTTATTAATTAAATTCAAATCAAATACTAAAATTGAACTTAATTATAATTTGCTAGACCCTCTTTGTTTTTTTTTTTAGTTTACAACATAATTATCTTATATGTCCATTGCACGTATGAGTATGATTGAAATTATTTTTTATATTAACACGTGAAAATAAAAAAATATCAGTGAAATTTGTTTTTTAGTAAATATTTTTAACTAGACGATGAAATGTTAGATATATGAGATGTGCAATAATGACCCTTGTTTGACATTGCGATTCAAAAATAATTTTGAAATAAAATAAATATTTATATTTAATTTTACTTTGAATAATTTGTTAGTGTTTTTAGATCATTTTTATGTGCTATGTTAAAAAATAATTTTTTAATAAATAAATAAAATATTATTTTGATGATTTTACAAATAAAAAATATTTTTAAAAGTAATCTCAACTACAATCGCAAGCATACTTAACTTTTTACCATAAAATTGTTGTCGTTGGTTACAATTTTTATGATCTTTATTCAAATATTAATTTATTTATTTTTGAGAAAGTTTTTTTTTCCAATTACAACTCAAGATTTTAATAAATAAATAAAATATTATTTTGATACTTTTATAACATACTTAACTTATAACATACTTAACTTATCACCATGAAATGTTGTCGTTGGTTACAATATTTGTGATCTTTATTCAACTTACTTGGTTTGGAAATTGCATTTTAAATGATGTTTCATAAATACTTTTTTTGTTTTAAAATATTTTTTATATTATTTTAATGTATTGATGCTAAAAATATTTTTTAAAATTAAAAAAAATATTATTCTAATATATTTTCAGTCAAAAATCATTTTAGATATAATTATTATCACACTTCCAAATATCATTTTATTCCCATCCGTCTTCTTATATAGTTTTTGAAAAACATGAATTATAAAATTATATAGTAAAGAAAATCTATAATTAACTTGATGTTGTTAGAATATTTTAAAATCAACTATCATACATCAAGATTCATTCTATTTATATTCTAATTGCATCGAATACACAAATTATTTTTATGTGGTAACGTTCCTTTTAATTCAAAGCTGATATATTATATATAAATTTAGAAAATAATAAAAACACAATTGCATTAGTTACACGTTGTATATATATTTTAAAATTTAAAATCTACAAACATTTATTGGAAGTATTATTATAAATAAATAAATAAATTATTTAATAATATTTTTATACATATATATCATTTAAATTTATCACCTATGTAAATGTAACCCTACACAAACCATAGCATTGAATTTCCATCAACACAAAAAAGAGAAACTGAAAGACAAAAAAATTGGAAAACCTATCGATAGTCCAACAGAGAAAAAGCACAAGGATTGCCAGCATGGCCAGAAAACAAACTGGAAAAAAAGAAAATAATTTTTGAAATCCCGCCCAAACCCGCGGGCAAAGCAAGGCAAGGCGAGGGCAGTGATTAATTCAATTTTAATAACTTCTTTTGTTTCCTAAAAACCCCTTCCCCTATCCCTCTCTTTAAGCCACACACAAACCGAACCCAAAATTACCAAATCTCCTCATCTCCTCAAACAAACCCTAGAAACTCTTTGTCCAAGGTAAACTCGCCCCCCTTGCCGCTGACTCACCCCGAGTCGCACCGTTTTTCCTCCGTTCTCACCGGTTTTTAACGTTTTATTTGCAGAAGTCACCATGAAAGGCAGTAGATCAAAGACTGATTCCAGAACCAATGACGCCAAGTGAGCTTCGCTGTCTTAATTGTGTTTACATAATATTTATTAGATCTGAGATCTCCTTGTGTTTTTATAGTCCTTGTTCGTGTTTTTTTGTGGTTTTTGATCGCGATATTGTTTGTTGACCAGGCTAAAGAGAAAAGGAGCAGGAGCTGGAACCAAAGCTTCGAAAAAGGCTGCGAAGGATCCAAACAAGCCTAAAAGACCTGCTAGTGCTTTCTTCGTTTTCATGTAAGCAACCTTTTAATTTCAATATTATTAATGATTTTTTTTGTCTGGCCTTGTGTTATTGTTTCCTGATTTATTTTTTCTAATATTGAAGGGAGGATTTTAGGAAGCAGTACAAGGAGGCTCATCCAAACAATAAATCTGTTGCTGCTGTAAGCAATTTTTAACATATATTGACCATGTCTACTTTTTATGTTGAGATTCTTGTGTATTCGTTCGATTTTAATAGCTGTACAGAAGTAAATTTTTTGATTTATGACGCGTTAATAATTTTTTTCAAAAAAATAATTTCCAAACAAACAGTGATTTGATGTTTTTTCTTTTAATTTGCTATTCATGTAGTTGCAATTGATGAAATCGCTAATTATGTAATTGTACTATAATATATTTTTTTGTTGATTTTGTAAATATCTTTGTTGCACGGGATGAAAATGTGATAATGTGTTTTGTTGTGAATCAGGTTGGTAAAGCAGGCGGAGACAAATGGAAATCCCTGAGTGAAGCTGTGAGTATTTTTAATGATTAATATATCGCTGATTTCGTTTTAGAACTGGTCGTTTGCTTACGGGTTTCAATTTTTTAATGATATTAGGAGAAAGCTCCTTTTGTGGCAAAGGCTGAGAAGAGAAAGATTGAATACAATAAGACCATGGCTGCTTACAACAAAAGACTGGTACCCTTCATCTCGTTGATTGCTTTTATTTTATTTTTGGAATTTGTGCTTCTATGGAGTGTGATTGGTTTCTGCTGCTGGGTGATGTTAGGCTGGAGGAAATGCTGACGAAGAATCTGACAAGTCGAAGTCGGAAGTGAATGATGAGGATGAGGAAGAGGAGAGCGATGGAGAGGTGGTTTTCAAATCTGAACCTGATTTAACATGAATTAATATTTGCATGGCTTGTAAGAGTTTTGTGCTGATAATCTTGTTTGGTGGGTGTTTCGTAGGAGGAAGATGATGATGAGTAAGCTGATGACTAGGAGCAGCTGAGATGCAAGGATGAAGTGTCAACCAAATTCGGTGCAGAATTGCTTCGATCCTAATTACTTGCATTTCTAGCTTTTAAATAGTAGCTCCATTTTTAGCTCTTGTTTAGATCTAGCTTAGGATAAAACTAAAAGGAATAGTTTCAGGAGCATCTGCCCTGGAGCTCATATGGTGGTATGTACTTATTAAATATTTTCCCGTCCAATGAAGCAGTAGCTTGGGTTTTAAAACGAATTGATTTCTTCCTCTAAGGCGGCGTGTGTTGTGGGTTCTCCTTATTTACCACCCATATCATTTATTAACTGCACGTGGAAATCCAGTCGGTCAACCATGATGTGTGGAACTGTTTTATTTAGGGTTTGACAAGCGTAGCAAGGTTTTGTTTATGAGGGGCCCTTTTGCATCATCTTGTTTATTCATGCATTTGTTAAGTGTCAAATGGGAATTTGGGATCACAAAATAATCATATAATATTCACCCACATTCTTTTTCACGCAACATCACTGAGGTTTCTAGCTTTTTGACTAACGGGGGGTATTTGGAATTCTCGGGAATGATTCTCCATGCTTTTTTGTGTGTGGTTTGACTCTACTCCCTGGTCTCTCTTGGCTTTCTAATTTCGTTTCTCCGTGTCGTGCTTGTTGCTGTTAATCATTGTTCTCCTTCATGCATGCTGGCACCACTTCACCCTGGTAAATGATCCAGAAAACTCTGACCTGCTTCTGCCCCCACGAGTCAAAAAGTGCAGTTTTGATTTCTGATTGGTTTCGCAAAGCATCAAGAGTGATGCTGACCTTTGGCCAATATATTCTCTTGAAATTCTTCATCTGAACAATCGATCTTATTCCATAAAAAGTGGTCTCTGTTAACGGATTGATTCCATTCCATAAATCCAACAGTGGGTTCAAACTGATCTTTTAGGAGAAATCTCTTGCAATGATTAGATAAGCATTTGTCCATGTTCTCATGTAACTGCTTGTATGATGATCATTTGTTTGCATCCGAACTTCGACGGTAGCAGATGGGAGTTGATACTTATTTTTTACTTGTAATTCTCTTTTTATCAGTATATCAAAAAAATCAATTTTGAATAAATAAAAGACGCTAAAATAAAATCGGACCTCAGCTGTTTTTCATAAGCTGTTAGGGTATGGGTGATCAATGCTGACACTCCTTTTGGATTGTTCGCCAAACAAACGGACATCAGAAAGAACAAGGGTCCCTTCAGTAGTGGTTTCTGCGTTAGCTGGTCATTGTAGGACGTTGCAAGGTCATATAGCTATTGCTGCTGGTTTGTTTTAGCATTTATTTTTTTTGATTTTTTTGATGTGATGATGTTAAAAATATATATTTTTAAAAACATTATTTCAATATTTCATTTTTTAAAATAAACTATTACTATAATACCAAGCATGATCTTAAAAATAGATTGCCAGCAATCATGTTTGATACTGACTGAAAAATAAATAATATAAAAGTATTATTTACAGTATAGCTACCATATATCTAGACTTGTATTTTAAAGACAAACTCATTAACATTAAAATCAAAGTTATTGGCTGTCAGAATAGGACTGGATTCAAGCTCTGTTCTCTCCCTTTTGATCGACTTTCCATCTTCGCTCTCAAATGTTAAGGATTGAAACGCAAAAGAAATGAAGTTTAATGCATAAAATGTAAACTTTAAAAACAATAGGGACCAAACTGTAAATACATGTGTCCCCTCCTCTTTTTTTCTCTCCATATTTCTTATTTTTTATAATAGAAATATGGAATAACATGCATAGTAAATCAAATATCAAAACATGTGAATAAAATTAGTGCATATTTATTCACTATTTTTTTTTTATCAATGGCCACTCCTGGGCCCTTGAGGCTTCCTGAATATGATCTGTGCATATTTATTCACATGAAATATCCATTTTATAAAAAAATAAATAAATGGATCGCCACCAGCAGGAAATAAAACGAACACGGGCATGTCTATTTTATAGGAAAATCCAAGCCAAACGGCCCCCGGCACGAGGGTGTGACCCATTAGAGAGAGGGAAAAAAAGAAGAAAAAAAGATGGCGGCAGCTCCTGGAATATGCTTCCTGGTCACCGGCCCTCCGGTAAGTAACGTCAAAATCACTCTTTTTACATTTATTATTCAATGAATTTCTAAGTGGGAAATGTCTCCACTCTCTTGCAAAGTCTCAAAGAAATGCGCTGTGAAAATGGCAGGGTGCAGGTAAAACAACACTGATTATGAGAGTGCTTGAAACCCTCAAAACCTCAAACCCCTCCTTGAAAATCCAAGGTTTTTACACTAGTAATGTCCCCAATCTCTCTCTCTCTCTCTCACACTCTTTGCTTATTATTTGTTGTTAATTACACCTTTTTAAGTAAAAAACACATGTTAATTATTGTTGTTTTATGTGATTATCAGGGGAGATTAGAGAAGGAATTGAAAGGGTTGGCTTTGAAGTTGTCACTTTAGATGGACGCAAAGCCCCTCTTGCCTCCACCACCATTTCCACGTAATTTCTCCCTCTTTTATTATCATTTATATAAAATTCAAGTGCAAGCAGTAAAAA
>CM063592.1:5515426-5544069 GCA_032356905.1 Salix exigua
AATATCATCACTCCTGTTTTTGCAAAGTTTTTAAAATTACTTTCACCTTCTTGCCTAAGATTTAGTGACTATTTAGTAGTCATTTATTGAAATTATTTTTTAAAATAATTTTTGTTTGATAATATATCAAAATGATATTTTTTTTTATTTTTTAAAAATAATTTTTGATATCAGCACATGAAAATAATTTTAAAAATATCACAAAATTGATTTAAGTAAAAATAAAATAAAATGACTTTTTTTAAAAGTATTTTTAACATGGCCAAATTAAAACCATAGACTATATATAGCGCATAGCCAGCCACATGACATGTCTTTCATGCTTGGATCAAGAAAAAAGGGAAAAGTGTCGGTTTTTTAGATAACAAGGCACGATTGACCGAAACACTTCTCATATATTTTTGCTAAGTCATTAATTTTGTTGTTGTTGTTGTTGTTATTTTTATTTTAAGTGATCAATTTATAAAATAAATGATAAATCCTTAAGCACCATAAAAGTTAAGCTATATACGAGGTTACTTACCCGCGTGCTGCCCTAAGATTTTTTTATATAAAAAACTGATTGATTTTGTGTATGTTATAATTGATAACCTAAATATTTAATTAGTAAAATTATCATAGATTAAATCTGTTTGAAATGTTTTTTTTTCGCCTAAAAAGAACATTGTAATCGAAACGCAAGAAAAATGACTCGTATATTTTTTCATTGTAGATAACTTGGGCATATTTGTCTACCTATTTTGTTTATGTGTTGCCCCCTTTTTTTTACATAATATTAGATATGAAATATTATACATAAAAATATAAAAATGTCGTAAAAGTAATTTTTTAACCAAAATAACCTAAAATCTAAGAATTTTTTTTCTTTCTAAGAAATACAACCTAAACAAAAGAGAAAATAATTAGAATTAAAAAACAAAATTAAGAGCATGTATATATATATATATATATATATATATATATATATATAAACATGGAAAAAATAGAGACTATTTAAAAATATATCTAAAAAATAAATGAATTAAAACTATATGGGCCGAAATAAAAACAAAATATGTAAATAATTTAAATGGAAGGATTAAATTCAAAGTGTTGTAAGGGAAATATAAATAATTCTTTTATTTATTGATTTAGTTTTGATCCATTTATTTTTTCAGTAATTTTGGTATAATTCTAAATAATTTGTTTGTATTTATGTATCTATACTCTTAGTGTTGAATTTTAATTTTTATTAGAATTTATCTTTGTATTAAATATAACATTGGCTAAAAAAACAGAGTAAAATCACCTTTGATGGTGTGAAATGAAAGTAAAATCCTCTTTTATACATGTATAGTCAATATTTAGTTGTTAGTTATATTTTTTAAGGCATTAATATTAATCAAATATCAAAATATATAATATCATATATGAAAAAACGTAGAAGTCAACCTCTAAGAAAAATAACATCAACTAATGAATCATGATAATAACTATGAAAATAATATGATGAATCATTTCAATTATTATTGTCATAGTTATTATCATGATTGTTAAATTATCACAATAATTGTATCAGTCATTATAAATATTATAATAAATAATTCATATTCTAATTCATATTATCCATATTATCGATGACACCATAATTATTGTTAGAAAAAGAAATTAAACTATTTTTTTATTTTATAAGATTTATTCCTCATATTATTATATTAAAAATATATCAGAATATTGATATTATTTTTATCCAAAAAAAAGTAGATCATTTATATATATATATAATATTAAATAAATATCAAAATATATAATTAGTCTAACATATTTATAAGAGAAAAAACTTAGAAATAATCATTATTTTGAATGTCTTTTCTATAATAATTAGAAATTTTAACACCTAATAATATTGACAAAAAAAATTAAAAAACAAAACAAAAAATATTATTAGATTTAAAGAAATTTTTTGAATGGAAGAATAAATAAAAATAAAAAAGAGAGAGAAAATAATAAATATCATTTTTCAAATGATTACAAACAAAAATTAAAATTTGAACATTAAATAAAAAAATCTTAATAATAATGGAAATAATAAAAATAAGAAACAAAAACTAAGACCATGTACATATAAACATAAACAAAAATAGGAACCATGTAAGAAATATATATATATATATATATATATATAAATAAAAGAATTAAAATAAAATCTAAGATTAAAAGTATAAGGACTAAAATGAAAAACACATATATGATAAATGTCATTTAAAGGACAAAATTTAGTTAGCAGTTCAATTCGCCTTTTCCTTCTACTTTCAGCACATGTTGTGTCTATTTGCCAGTGTGGTTGAGGTTGCTTTTGAGAGTGTTTTTCGTTCAGAAATGCATCAAAATAATTATATTTTTTTTTAAAATCATTTTTGACATCAACATATCAAATTATCTTTAAACACAAATTTTTTGAATTTAAAATAAAACTTAATATTTTTCAAAAGCGTTTTCCAAACGCATTCTTAAACACCTCTGTCGTCTCCCATCAAAATCAAAGTTCAATTCACCTTTTCAAACAGTAATGGACAGTGAAAACCACAGTATAAATTATTGTTCATTATTGTTTGAAATTGCTGTTGAAATTCACGGATTAAAGTAACTATGCACCTAAAAGCGGAATTGGTGCAAATACAATAATTATAGCAATTCTAAAATCAATTACTTGAAAGTAAAGAGATAAGGGAAAGAGATTGCTAACTCGGGTTTTTAACGTGGTTCGGCAAGCCTACGTCCACGACTCAAGTACCAACTCGTACTTGAGTATTGTACTCTCTTACTAAACCAAGTAACAAGATTACAATTTCCGCTTGATGAATCCACACCAAGACTTTACACCACTTGAAGATATGCCCTCTTCAAGATTTTCCCTTTCCACTTGAAGATGTCTCCTCTTCAAGATTTTTCCTTGGTGATGTTCCCTCACCAATACCAAGAGTTTTATACTCAACTCTCAAGAGTTTCACAATGGTTGTTTTAGTAAAACAACAATACACTCTTAATAGTGTGGATATTACAAATGAAGATCTAAAATCTCTTTCTCTCACTTAATAGCACTTAGGATATTTGAAGGTGTTTAAGTGTAGTGAGAATGAGAAATACTCTTTGTGTTAGGATATGAAGATTTAAACACAAATATGAGTATTAATGAGGATTGATGATATGAAGGTGTTTATGCACTTCTAATTGCCTCAATATAAGATATGAAAGTTATGTGTTATTTGTTTTGCAATTAAGAGGCCTATTTATAAGTTTCTAAAAGAAACTAGCCGTTTCTAGCTGTTTTAGTACAACTGCCATATCAAGCGGTCGACCGGTTCATAACGGACAAAACCAAGCGGTCGACCGGTTCACAACGGATAAAATAATTTGTCTTCCAAGCGGTCGACCGGTTCACAACGGATACCTCAAGCGGTCGACCGGTTCATGCAGAAAACTATTTTGACAAATTATCTTTTCTGAATTTCTTGAACCGATTGATTATGACTTAAACCTTTTAATCATCAAATCCTTTTAATGCATGTACTGTGAAGTGTGTGAGTTCATTTTAATTTGTGCTATCAAGATAGAAATTGAGATTTACATAAAGCACTAAAATGAACACTTATTCTAAGTCTTCACTTGCTTGCATCTTGGACTTCTTGGAGTGATTTCTTCTTGAACTCCATTATGCTTGTTGATGTATTCTTTGAATAAAACCTGTTTATAGCTTAATCTCATCCAAGCATATTATTAGCCCATTTTCTTTTTATTGTTATCATCAAAATATATAAAGCATACAAAGTATGACATTATATGTCAACAATTGCGATCTCTTTTAACTATTCCATAAAATAATAGTTATGGTGTGCGTAAGTTGGTCCGGACACCATAATTATAAAAAAAATTATAAGTGGGAAAAGAAACAGAAACAAAATGTTATAAAAAAGTTGATCCATAGATTATTCGTGGCACACATAAGTTGCCCATACACCCCGGTTATAAAAAAACAAAAAAAAAGTATAAGTGTGAAAATTAAATAGGAAAAAAAGGGGGTCCGAAGAAAAAATATATATAAGTGGGAAAAAAAATCTTGGTGTTTGTAAGTTGACCCGGATACTCCGATTATAAAAAACAAAAAAAAAACGTATAAGTGGGGGAAAAAATTAAAAATAAAGGGGTCTATAGATTAATTATAGTGCGTGTAAGCTGGTCCGGACACCCTAATTATAAAAAAAAACAAAAAAAGGAAGTCCGGTAAAAAAAGAAAGAAGTAAAACACCTTTTCAAATAGTATTGAACAGTGAAAATCAATGTTTATTACTGTTTACAACAAAATAAAAAATGATTATGTAGTTTGAGAGAATCAAACTCTCACAGTGGGGAAACATTTAGGAGTGCATGCCTTAACCACTCGGCCAAACGACTTTGTTGTGCAGTTGTAGTATATAGATAATAGTTATATTATTAATTAATTTCACTATTTCAATCCACATTGCTTTTGAGTGTAGATGAACAGTGTAAAACACTGTTTTGTTTTAGCTTTTGTAATAAACTACTGAGATATAACATGATATTAATCACATCATATGATGGATGGAATCATGGTACACCCTTTCTAATGGTGAAGCTTGAAAGCAGTTTAATAAAGTACATTACTAGTTTTCAATGGAACCACAAAGATTTACAATTTGGATTATGTACAAATGGACTAGATCTATTTGGGTCATTATTGCTTATTCTTGTTAGCCAATGATATTTATACCTTACAACTTGTCATCAGAGATGTGTATAAGAGTTGTGTTCATATTTTTATTTATAGTCATACCCGATTCTAATAATCTGAGTAGAAAGACAAATGTTTATCTTTGACAATTGATTGATGAGTTAAATTAGCTATGATATATCATTCAAGATTTTGATGTATAATGTCTCAAGGAAACATAAGATTTAGATGAAAATAACTTTGATGTTGACTATCAATAATTTCTCTATGTATGTGATGGTTTTTGGTTGAAGCAAACATGAGAAATTAGTCTATTCATACTATATAGAAAATAATAAGGCTTTTACCTTAACAAATGGTGGTAAAACATCTCTTTTTAATTGTTACATCTCTTTTCACTCTACCTATACGATATTCTTTTGTGTTCTTTATGTACTTTTTTTGCTTGGCATGAGGTATCATCGGGTGAAGATATGTATGATGTGGTATTGCGATATGAGAGCATTATGTTTAGTTTTCAATCCCATAAGTAGAAGTTTCTTGATTTTCACATGACCCACGAGTGGATAGAACAAATATATATTTCGGAACTTTCTTAATGGAGACTAATATCCTCTGCTATTATTTGGATGTCACGCGCATTGATGAGAGCATGTTTAAATACTTTTTTTGAACATAATGATGGATATGAAAGAAAAGACAAATGATAACATCAAGGCTATAATAGATATACCTTTTTTTTTGTTACCATAACAATATGAAGTTAAGACTAGTTTTGCCTTAGACAAAAATGTATATGCAATATATACATTGGTGAATTTTGGGGATCATAAATGGCATGAATTAAGAGTCATGATTGTCATATGTTTGTGGAAACACATATTCCATTTGCTTACATGGATTTACTACAAAAAACAATATGATATGAACTCACAAATATTAATTCTTTTATATATATATATATATATATATAGATATATGATATAACAAGTTGCATTCTCAATGCATGGAGAAGCTTGAAAAGAATATTGTCCATACAATTTACAAACTTGAGATGATATTGTCTTTATCATTATTTGACTCAATGAAAAATCTATATATAAATTTATCTCTAAAAGTTAGATCTTGTCTAGTTTAGATGAATGTATCCATTAGTGAAGTTAAAGATTACATATGTATCATAAGCAAATGTCTATTGTTTTTTTTTTTTGAAATAAAATCTATAACATTTATTTATTCAACCACTATTTGATTTCATGCATATTTTTGTTCATTCTTTAAAAAAAAAAACTAAAAACAAAATGCATGTTGAGGATTCAATATACGAGGCTTATATTGTTGAAGAGATTTCAATATTTATTTTATACTATTTTGAGCTTTATTTAGGAACAAAAATCAACCCAGTTCGAAGACATAATGATGATGGGGAAAGGAATTTCAGTGAGAAATTGTCAATAATTTCCCATCTTGTATGACCATTATCGAAAGACACAATGAAGGGAATATACTTTTTTTATTTATTTAGATTTTATCTTTATTTTCATTTTAAATAATCCATACAATCGGAGTTTTCATTCGACTTATCCCTCCTTTGATTATTTAAAAAAAAAGATTTGGTTTTTTTTTATTGCTATTTTTTAAAATCATTCTCTTAAATTAATAATTTTTTTCAATTTCATCTCTTAATATTTTAGTGTATTTTATTTATGTCAGATTTGGTTCCTATTTTTTAAACTTTTATATCTTTTGTTTTTAATTCTTTTTTATTGGTGTTTTTTTATTTCATCTCTCACCATTTTATTGATCAGTATTAAGTTAACTTTTGAGTCAAAAGTTTAAATATTGAATCGGGTTGGCTTAGATATATTTTTTTCAAGTTTGTTTTTTCTTAATTATTTTTTACTTAATTATATTTTTTATATATAGAATTATCATAGTCTCATGTATCAAGTCAAGAGTTTCACATATTAACTTAACTTTGCTCGGGCTCATGTTGTGTGCACGTGTGTGTAAAAATAATTTGTTTTATTATTATTATTATTATTATTATTATTATTATTATTATTATTATTATCTATTTGTTTATCATATAATCAAAATATAACTCAAATTTTAGATTTCTCTTATTTTTTAAAAATACAACCATCTCCTAAATATTATTTTTTTGGAATGAAAAAATATTTAATTTTTGGCCCAGCATACAGTGTTGTGCGGGGCACCAATTTAATGATATTTAAAAAATAGAGGCAACTCAAAGAGCTAGAGATGGAACACCAAGATCTCAAATATATTTAAGAATTACATAGATAGATACAGAATAGATAGATGGAAAAACAACAAATTGACAGATCAAATTCATAGATAGATGGAAAAACAACAAATTGACAGATCAACTAGCTAGATTGTGGAAACATACAGAAACCTGGATTTACTACAGTGAAGCCACCATCTACCACCAGATTGTGTCCGCTAACGTACCTTGATTCATCACTCCCCAAATAAAGAGCAGCCTCAGCAATGTCTTCTGGTTTAAGCTCAGCTTCCTTAAGGTTAGAGTAAATGCCACTAACTTCACCGTCGTTCATCTTGTAGAAATTCTTGAACAATGGCGTCGGAACAGCGTACGGCGACACACAGTTTACACGGATCCCATGCTGTCCTAATTCCACGGCCGTGTTCCTCATTAATCCCACCACTCCATGCTTCGAACTCGTGTACGCGTGTGACGAGCCGCCTCCGAGTACTGAACAAACACTTGCAGTAGTAATTATGCTACCGCGCCGAGCAGGGATCATTACACGCGCCGCATGCTTCGTGCCTAAGAACGCACCTACCAGATTGGTACGAATGATCTCCTCGAACTCGGCCTTGTCATTTTCCAGTATGTTTGGTTTTGGCGTTCCTCCTGTACCTGCGTTGTTGAACATTATGTCAAGCTTTCCATACCTAGAAACAGCCGTGTTAACTGCGTTTTCAACGTCTTTTTCTTGAGTCACATCGCAATGGATGAATGAAGCAGATTCAGGCTCTAATTTCTTGCAAACGGAGTGACCCATTTCATCTTGAATGTCTGCGATCACAACTTTTGCTCCATGTCTTACGAAGAGTCTTGCAGTGGACTCTCCTATGCCGCTTGATCCTCCGGTGATCAGCGCCACCTTGCCTTCAACCCTACACCACCGCAGCAGAAAACATTCACCAGCTAGATCACATGAAATTAAGGATGATTATGCAACTGAAAACCACATCTAAGATATTGTTTATCAGTAGTATATATTAGCTACCAAAAGAAGAAGGCAAATTAGAATCACCTTCTTAGTGCTGCAGAGACTAGTGAAACACTTCCCATGGTGTTAGACAAATGTCGAGAAGCTAGCCAGCCACCTACATTTTCAAAACACTGATCGTTATACCTCATATATACTGCAATTGTGCCGTTCTGTGAGGTGACCCGGAAAATTGACAAAAGGTGCATGCAGCCAAGTTATTAGACAGTGTCTTTGTCAATTATTGATCCCATCTTCTGCGTTTTACACAACTGAGGCCGGTTTGTTCCTGCGTTTCAAAGACTTCTCCACGTGTAAGGAATGGTAATTACATGTTAGTGTTTTACAGGGAAAACACGCTTCGACTTTTACCTTGAACTTGCTTAGAAATACGAAACACAAGTTGCATGTGATATACTCGCGAGACACGTGTGTGATGTGACTCCAACAAAATAACAGTCGATATGACTTTCTTCTCCTTCTTTTTCCTCGCCCTGCTGCCCAGTGGAGAGTGAGTGAATTAATTCATTCACTCTCCATTGTTCACATGCATCTTTTCTTTTCTTTTTTAAGAAAAACAAAACAATTCCAAAAAAAATCAAATGGATATTTCGAAAATTGATTATTTTCTAATACGTTGGCCTAGGTACTTACATTTTCAGTTACACACCTGACTGCTTAATCTGCGATTATGGTGGGTGATCTTATACATATAGGTAGGACCAAGGCAGCCGCGTGATAGGCAAAAACTTCCCACCAAACAGCATAATTCACATGTTAGGAGGTGCAGGGTTCCTATGGCTGGGATGGACAGGTTTCAATGGCGGATCTCCATTTGCTGCTGACTTGGTCGCTTTTCATTGGCCTTTTCATTGCTCATCGTTGCACTGCAACCAGCCTCTTGGTATGGGTTTCCCTGGACATGGTTTTTCACAGGAAAAGTTCTGTCATCTCCCTATTATGCATTCTGTACACGATGATACACGTATGAAACATGACGCGGTAATTGATACATGGCAGGGATAGTGGAACCATGGGCATCGCCATTGATGGGAGCAATGTCTGGTTCGGTTCCATGGTAACACGATGATGGTGTTGCACAGGAGATTTGCGTTCTTCCAAAGCGTCGACGACACGTAAGCCGTCTTCCATGGTAACTTTTGGTAGCAGCTTTTATTTCTGCGTGGAATGCAGGCGCTACAAGTTTGATTTGTATTCTGATGATAAGCCGCACTGTCGATCTTAGGATGAAGGAAGATGACCAAGAAATAGGTGATGACGCTGTGCACGGTGATGGGGAGAGGATGCCGAGACCTCTTCGTCTGCAGATGCATCCCAGACTGACTTCCTTCCTTCTGCCGACACCGCTTCTGATATTTCCATCAGAACTGGATATGTAATAAGTTGCCATACATCACCATGGAATAAGTAGTCTTGCTTGTTGGCTCATTGCTGCGGCACTCGGCCACTTTCCGGAACGAAATTAACAACTGTAGTTGATAGTGCAAAAAAAATGAAAAATAAGTTTGAAAAGTCTAATTAAACACCTAACTCGATGCCATAATGGTGCAACGGAGAAGAGAGGGAATCACTGAATTATTTGCAAAACAAGTTCATTGGCAAGCATCAATCCACCCGTTGCTTGCTTCTTCTTCTTCCTGCAGGTCAACTTCATGATTGAGTTTCTTCATTTAGCCATTGCTGATCTCTTCTTCGTTTTGAAGGATTTAATCCATTGATAGAGATTGACTTGCCATTTTCTACAAGACCTAACTCAAATACTGCCCACCCAAATGCATGCTAGCTAGGCTGCATGGATGCTAGCCACACTGATATTTTTAAATCATTTTGATATGTTAATATAAAAATTTATTTTTTAAAAAATAAAAAATTATTTTTTAAAAAATAAAAAATTTATATTAATATATTTTTAAATAAAAATTATTTTAAAAAACAATATCTACTATACTTAGACTTCCAAACAGACACTTCCTTTGGCAAGCAAACTCATGTCGTCTTGAATCATTTTGCAATGGCCACATTACTGTTCAAGTTTCTACCTCTTTTTTTTTTCTTTCAATTTCGTTAAGTGATATAACACATCAAAAATACATTTATTAACTGATAATATATATATATATAACCACAAAAAAAGATTTTTTGAATTAAAAAAACCTAAACAATGGAAATGTATCATAAAATAAAAAATAAAAAAGTGAAGGTTTTGGTTATGAATATTTTTCTTTATTGGATACATAATATTAATTTAGAAAATACCACTGCAAAAAAGGTGGCATCTAATGAAGAATTTATAAAATTATGAAAGAGAAACTCTTTCTCTTATGCTTGATTGTGCGTTTGCTGTAATTTAACTTTACTAGAAAATAACAATAAATATGAGTTTATTTTCTAAATATATATATATATAGGTTTGTTAGTGTGGTTTTTTCTTCATCATCGTCTTCTTTTGTTATTATAATTTATCTTTTTCTTTACACTTTTTCATATATATTATTTTTTTAAATATATTTTTCTCAGTTTTGTTTTTAAACTTACGAAAAATATCTACTTGTCTTAAGTAATTAATTTGTATCTATCTATCTATTTATTTATTAAATAATGATCTTATCAATAAACACACGTATTTCCTACATATACGGTATGATTTAATGAAATCAAACGAAATGAAAAAACAAAAAAACAAAAAAAAAGGGTAAGATGTTAAAAATATTCGTACAAGGGTAAAATCAAAAAGAAAATAAGAGTTTGACCAATTAAATCGCAATAAAATCACTGATAGGTTTTAGGTGGGCTCATTTATTATGGGGTCTTTCAAGATTCTAATATCATCACTCCTGTTTTTGCAAAGTTTTTAAAATTGCTTTCACCTTCTTGCCTAAGATTTAGTGACTATTTAGTAGTCATTTATTGAAATTACTTTTTTAAAATAATTTGTGTTTGATAATATTTCAAAATAATTTTATTTTTTAAAAAAATAATTTTTGATATCAGCACATGAAAATAATCTAAAAATATCACAAAATTAATTTAAATAAAAATAAAATAAAATAATTTTTTTAAAAATATTTTTAAAACATAATAAAAACATGGACAAATTAAAACCAAAGACTATATATAGCGAATAGCCAGCCACATGGCATGTCTTTCATGCTTGGATCAAGAAAAAAGGGAAAGTTATCGGTTTTTTAACACGACTGACCGAAACACTTCTCGTATATTTTTGCTAAGTCATTAATTTTATTGTTGTTGTTGTTGTTGTTATTTTTATTTTCAGTGAGCAATTTATAAAATAAATGATAAATCCTTAAGCACCATAAAAGTTTTCGTTGTCATTGTAGCTATATACGAGGTTATTTACCCGCGTGATGTCCTGAGACTTTTTTATATAGAAAATTGATTGATTTTGTGTATTAACTAATTGATAACCTTGATATTTAATTAATAAAATTATAATAAATTCAATCTATTAGAAATGTTTTTTTCCGCCTAAGAAGAACATTGTAATCGAAACGCAGGAAAAAGGACTCGTATATTTTTTTCATTGTAGATAACTTGGGCATATTTGTCTACCTATTTTGTTTATGTGTTGCCCCTTTTTACATAATATTAGATATGAAATATTATAATTAAAAATATAAAAATGTTGTAAAGGTAATTTTTTAACCAAATAAACCTAAAATCTTAGAATTTATTTTTTCTAAGAAATACAACCTAAACAAAAGAGAAAATAATTAGAATTAAAAAACAATTAAGAGCATATATATATATATATATATATATATATATATATATATAAACATGGACAAAAATATAGACTATTTAAAAATATATCTAAAAAATAAATGAATTAAAAGTATATGGGATGAAATAAAAACAAGATATGTAAATAATTTAAATGGAAGGATTAAATTCAATGTGTTGTAAGCGAAATATAAATAATTCTTTTATTTATTGATTTATTTTCAATCCGTTTATTTTTTCAGTAATTTTGGTATAATTCTAAATAATTTGTTTGTATTTATGTATCTATACTCTTAGTTTTTTTTTATTAGAATTTATCTTTGTATTAAATATAACTTTGGTTCAAAAACAGAGTAAATTCACCTTTGATGGTGTGAAATAAAAGTAAAATCCTCTTTTATACATGTATAGTCAATATTTAGTTGTTAGTTATATTTTTTAAGGCGTTAATATTAATCAAATATCAAAAATATATAATATCATATATAAAAAACTACAGAAGTCAACCTCTAAGAAAAATAAAATCAAATGATGAATCATGATAATAACTATGACAATAATATGATGAATCATTTCAATTATTATTATTATTATAGTTATTATCATGATTGTTAAATTATCACAATAATTGTATCTGTTATTATAAATATTATTATAAATAATTCATATTCTAATTCATGTTGTTCATATTATCGATGACACCATAATTATTGTTAGAAAAATAAATTAAACTATATATTTTTTTTATTTTATATGATTAGTATAACATATTTATAAGAAAAAAAACTTAGAAATAATCATTATTTTGAATGTCTTTTCTATAATAATTAGAAATTTCATCACATAATAATATTGACAAAAAAATTAAAAAACAAAACAAAAAAATATTATTAGATTTAAAGAAAATATTTGAATGGAAGAATAAATAAAAATAAAAAAGAGAGAGAAAATAATAAATATCAATTTTAAAATGATTACACACACAAATTAAGATTTAAACATTCAATAAAAAATATTATAAATAATGCAAATAATAAAAATAAGAAACAAAAATGAAGAACATGTAGATATAAACATAGACAAAAATAGGAACCATTTAAGAAACATATATATAAAAATAAAAGAATTAAAATAAAATCTAAGATTAAAAGTATATGGACTAAAATGAAAAACACATATAAGATAAATGTCATTTAATGGACACAATTTAGCTGGTAGTTCAATTCGCCTTTTCCTTCTACTTTCAGCACATGTTGTGTCTATTTGGTAGTGTGGTTGAAGTTGTTTTTGAAAATATTTTTCATTCAGAAATGCATCAAAATAAAAAAATTTTTAATTTTTTAAAAATCATTTTTGACATCAACATATCAAATTATCTAGAAACACCAATTTTTTTAATTTAAAATAAAAATTATTTTTTTTCAAAAACGTTTTCCAAACGCATTCTCAAACACCTCTGCCGTCTCCCATCAAAATCAAAGTTCAATTCACCTTTTCAAACAGTAATGGACAGTGAAAACAACAATATAAATTACTGTTCATTATTGTTTGAAATTGCGATCTCTTTAAACTATTCCATAAAATAATAGTTATGACGTGCATAAACTGGTCCGAACACCATAATTATAAAAAAAATTATAAGTGAGAAAAGAAACAGAAACAAAATGTTAAATAAAAAGTGGATCCATAGATTATTCATGGTGCGCATAAGCTAACCATACACCCTGGTTATAAAAAAACAAAAAAAATGTATAAGAGTGAAAATTAAATAGGAAAAAAAATTGGGTGTGAAGAAAAAAAAATGTATAAGTGGGAAAAAAAATCTTGGTGCGTAAGTTGATCCGGATACTCCGATTATTAAAAAACCAAAAAATGTATAAGTGGAATTTCTTTTTAAAATAAGGAGGTCTATAGATTAATTGTGGTGCGTGTAAGTTGGTCCAGACACCCTAATTATAAAAAAAAACAAAAAAAAGGAAGTTCAGTAAAAAAAAAAAAGTAAAACAACTTTTCAAACAATAATGAACAGTGAAAATCAATGTATAACAAAATCATAAATGATCATGTAGTTTGAGAGAATCAAACTCTCACTGCGGGGAAACATTTAGGAGCGCATGCCTTAACCACTTAGCCAAATGATTTTGTTATGCAGTTGTAGTATATAGATAATAGTTATATTATTAATTAATTTCACTATTTCAATCCACATTGCTTTTGAGTGTAGATGAACAGTATAAAACACTGTTTTGTTTTAGCTTTTGTAGTAAACTACTGGGATATAACATGATATTAATCACATCATATGATGGATGGAATCATGGTACACCCTTTCTAATGGTGAAGCTTGAAAGCTATTTAATAAAGTACATTGCTAGTTTCCAATGGAACCACAAAGATCGAATTCATAGATAGATGGAAAAACAACAAATTGACAGATCAACTAGCTAGATTGTGGAAACATACAGAAACCTGGATTTACTACAGTGAAGCCACCATCTACCACCAGATTGTGTCCGCTAACGTACCTTGATTCATCGCTCCCTAAATAAAGAGCAGCCTCAGCAATGTCTTCTGGTTTAAGCTCAGTTTCCTTAAGGTTAGAGTAAATGCCACTAACTTCAGCGTCGTTCATCTTGTAGAAATTCTTGAACAATGGCGTCGGAACAGCGTGTGGTGACACACAGTTTACACGGATCCCATGTTGTCCTAATTCCACGGCCGTGTTCCTCATTAATCCCACCACACCATGCTTCGAACTCGTGTACGCGTGTGACGAGGCACCTCCGATTATTGAACAAACACTTGCAGTAGTAATTATGCTACCGCGCCGAGCAGGGATCATTACACGCGCCGCATGCTTCGTGCCTAAGAACGCACCTACCAGATTGGTACGAATGATCTCCTCGAACTCGGCCTTGTCATTTTCCAGTATGTTTGGTTTTGGCGTTCCTCCTGTACCTGCGTTGTTGAACATGATGTCAAGCTTTCCATACCTAGAAACAGCCGTGTTAACTGCGTTTTCAACGTCTTTTTCTTGAGTCACGTCGCAATGGATGAAAGAAGCAGATTCAGGCTCTAATTCCTTGCAAACGGAGTGGCCCAATTCATCTTGAATGTCTGCGATCACAACTTTAGCTCCATGTCTTACGAAGAGTCTTGCAGTGGACTCTCCTATGCCGCTTGATCCTCCGGTGATCAGCGCCACCTTGCCTTCAACCCTACACCACCGCAGCAGAAAACATTCACCAGATAGATCACATGAAATTAAGGATGATTATGCAACTGAAAACCACATCTAAGATATTGTTTATCAGTAGTATATATTAGCTACCAAAAGAAGAAGGCAAATTAGAATCACCTTCTTAGTGCTGCAGAGACTAGTGAAACACTTCCCATTGTGTTAGACAAATGCCCAGAAGCTAGCCAACCACCTATATTTTCAAAACACTGATCGTTATACCTCATATATACTGCAATGTGTTGTTCTGTGAGGTGACCCGGAAAATTGACAAAAGGTGCATGCAGCCAAGTTATTAGACAATATCCTTGTCAATTATTGATCCTATCTTCTGTGTTTTACACAACTAAGGCCGGTTTCTTTCTGAAAACATTTTTGAAAAATATTGATTTTTTTATATTTTTATTTTAAATTAAAAAAATAATGTTCAAAATTATTTTTAAAAAATAAAAAAATATCATTTTAACACATTTATAACTTAAAAACACTTTAAAAAATAACTTTAACCCTATTTAAAAATTCGTCCGTGACTTCTCCACGTGTTAGGAATGGTAATTATATGTTACTGTTTTACAGGGAAAGCATGCAACATGCTGTGACTTTTACGAGACATTTAGCCTCCTCGACTTTTTAAAGTCTACCACGACACTGATTTTTTCAATCATGCAACAGGAGAGCTTAGTGCTGGCATGTCATTGATTCCTTCAAAATATAATTTTTTTCGTTCAATTATAATTTGTTATATATTATTACTTGTTAACTTGGTTCTTCTTTTCTTTTATTTCAATTTTTTCCCTGGTTTTTTTATAAAACAAAATTATGAATTTTCAATTACATCCTTCGGTCCGAGTTGAAATGTCTCTTATTATTATCTGGGTTATATATCTATCACATCAACTCAGATTTAGCAGGACCATTTTTTTGTTTCTCATTTATCCAATTTTGTTTTTTAAAAGATTTGTTTTTAGTTATCATGATTATTTTAAAAAAAAAACATTAATCTATTCACTCTATTTTTTTAAAATATTTAATCAAAATAAAACCAAGTTATTAAAACTAAGCTATAATCAATTATATATATATATAAAAGAAATATGCTTGTGGCAACTAAGATATCATTTAAAACACAATTATAAACCTGTAAGATATTGCGTGGGAATACGTAGTTAAATATTGAAAAAGTGGGATTTGATTGAATATATCGCCACCGTAGATTTAAATGTGATGATCAACCGTGAGAAAATCGTGTTCGAATAAACCAGAAACAAAGGAAATTATTCACCGCAAATTGTACTCCTTAGACTACTGCTTGCTTGCGTGACTAGCCAAGCTAACTGTGAATTGACACATTTCCAACCCACCTTAAACAAGATGATTATCTTTTTATTTTGTTTTGTTCATGGCGGATAAATTATATATATTACCTTTAATACAGCTTGCATATTTTTTTAAGAAAATAAAATGAAAATGTGTTAGTTGTAATAAAGGTAATATAAGTTGGGTCGTGAGTGGGCCAACACCTTTCTGGGCCACGCCGGTCTAGACTCAACTTGCTTAGTCGGCCATATCTGTTAGGTCGAGCTCAGCCCATAATTAATATTATAATAATATATTGAAATAATAATAAAATAATGTTTCTTGTAAGAAAAACAAAACAATTCCAAAAAAAATCAAATGGGTGTTTCGAAAAATTGTGATTTTCTCTCATAGAATTTCTAATACTTTTGCATAATTTCGGGCTATGTATTTACATTTTAAGTTACACACCCAATAATAAAAACACTCAATTTTCTTGAAAACTTCGAAGAGAATTTTCAAAAAAATTCGAAGGCCGTTTCAAAAACTTTATGATTTCATCGCATGTGTTGCAGCCCATGGATGTTCTTTTCAGCTGCACTGTTGGTGCCTCAACTATCTGGGGTGATGGATTTCTTGAAAGACGTATAATTGATTATGCTGTGGCTTTGTCATTCATCTTTCTTCTGAGGTGGCTGGTTTCACTGCTGCTTATTGGGTAATTCACATGCATTCTAATCCTTTTGTGTGTGTTTTTTTAAAAAAATAATGAAACAAAAATATTCACCTCGAAAAGAGTGTTGAGGAATGTATTGACAGCTCAGCTACCCATGCAAATCAAGAATCTGAGCAAGATAATTCAGCCATCAAACCGAGAGATATCAGCAACAAGATCATGCTATATCCAGCCATCACAGGAGATAAATCAGGAAGGAGATCAGATCACATGCAGCTAGCACAAGAGAAGAATCATATTAGATCACGTTAATTATGCATTGTACAAACCCTATATATTGTACCTATGTATTATTGTTGATCAATAAGAAAATACACAGAGCAATATTCTCTGCATACTCTTTGTTTCTATATGGTATCAGAGCCTATCAAAGAGACCAACGTCTTACCATGTCTGATTCATCAACCTCTTCTGCCACAACTCTAACCTCTTCTTCTTCTACCTCTACCATAATCCCAATCTCTAATGTTGTTTCCTTGAAACTGACCCCAGAAAATTACCCTCTTTGGAAGACACAGTTGATGCATTATTTTCGTGGCCAAGACTTGTATGGCCACCTGGATGGCACCCTCATTCCTCCTCCCCGAATGCTCATTATCTCACAAACTGATACAGGCACTGTCTCTCAGACTCCAAATCCTGCATATTCCAATTGGCAGCGACAAGACAGCCTCATCCTCAGCACCCTCATGTCCTCCATGACTGAGGGAGTCCTGGCTCAAATTATCTCCTACTCCACTGCCCAACAAGTGTGGCATGCACTGGAAACGAACTTCTCTTCTCAGTCAAGAGCACGAACTATACTGAGTTCAGATGCGCAACTAGTAAATGCTAAGAAAGGAAATCAATCGCAAACGATCATTTTCTCGATGATCAAGAAATTGGCGATCGAACTTGCTATGGCAGGCCAAACACTCTGCTGTGATGATATTATCTCTTATGTTCTTGCTGGCTTAGGACATGATTACGATAGCTTTGTATCCTCAATCTATGCCAGACATGAACCAGTCAGTCTTGAGGAGGTGTATTCTCTTCTAATGTTAACAGAATCAAGACTGAATCGTCACAATCAATCTCTTTCCATTCCAAGTGTTGAAGCCCATTTTGCTCAGAGACAACAATCATCCAACTCTCAGCAGCCATTCAATCCAAGAAACAGATCAAATTATCGCAACAGAGGCAGGAATAACAATTACCGTGGAAGGGGTAATTATTCTCACAATAATGCATTTAATTCCTCCTCTCTAATCTGTCAAGTATGTGGTAAACAGGGTCACTCAGCTCGCAAGTGTTACCATAGATTTGATCTGACTTTTCAGAACTCATCTTCATCATCCAACAAGCAAGCTTTTCTGGCCACTCAGAATCTGGATAATGACTGGCATGCTGATACGGGAGCCACTCATCATGTGACTCACGATCTCTCTTCTCTCAACCTCAAGGATGATGATTACACGGGTGCAGATCAGCTACAAGTTGGAAATGGTCAAGGTTTGCATATCTCTAAAACTGGCAATTCCTCTTTTCATATCTCTTCCCATTCCTTTCGTTTGAATCATGTCCTTTATGTTCCTCAAATAATGAAAAATATGCTCTCTGTTCAGCGATTTTGCAAAGATAACAATGTCTATTTCGAATTTCATGGTACTTACTTTCTTGTGAAGGCATACTCGGGAATCGTCCTCCATCGGGGCCATGTCAGTGATGGACTGTACCATTTCTTCCCCAAAACCAATTCTCCTCACGCTTTTTCTGCTGCTCGAATTCCCTTTGATTTGTGGCACCATCGTCTCAGGCCATCGTTGCCTCTCCTGTTATTAATCGAGTTATTTCCACTAATAAGTTGCCAGTTGATAAACACAAGACAATTACTGTATGTCCTGACTGCCAGTTAGCAAAAAGTCATGATTTGCCTTTTAATAATTCTTCTTATGTTTCCACAACTCCATTACAGTTAATCTTCACTGATGTATGGGGTCCTGCTTCAGTTTTATCAACATCTGGTGCTCGGTATTATGTCAGTTTCCTAGATCATTACTCAAAATTTTTGTGGCTTTTTCCAATGAAACTCAAGTCTGATGTTGAACCAATTTTCATGCGATTTCAAAGCTATGTTGAGAGACAGTTTAATCTTAAAATCAAGGCCATACAATCCGATTGGGGTGGGGAATATCGCAAACTTCACAATTATTTTAAAATTTCTGGTATATCCCACAGAATTGCATGCCCTCATACTCACCAACAAGTTGGTTCAATTGAACGTAGACACGCATGCAGTTGTTGAAGTAGGGCTAAGCATGCTTGCACACTCAAAACTCCCTCTTCTTTACTTGGGAAGATGCCTTCAATACAGCCACCTTTTGATCAATCGGCTACCCACACCTATCCTTCAAAATCTCTCCCCATATGAAATCCTATACAAACGTCCACCAGACTACACCTTCCTACGTGTTTTTGGTTGTGTGTGCTGGCCTAATCTAAGGCCATACAATAAACACAAGCTAGACTTTAGAAGCAAATCATGCATTTTTATTGGATACAGCACTAATCACCATGGTTACAAATGTCTTGATATATCAACTGGCCGTGTCTACATTTCTCGTCATGTTATCTTTGATGAAAATCATTTTCCATACCAGTCCACACATTCCACTACTCTGTCACCAGATTCCAGTCCCTCTCCAAACACAGACCCCACAAATGTCTCCTTACCTCTCCTGAAAATAATTGCCAGTAATACTGATATGCCTACACTTAATCACCAACCTGTTACTACTAATTCTGCTCCTCGAGTGTCTTCATGTGCAGGGCCAACTACATCTTCAGCCAGTCGACCGCTTTCTTCAGCCGGTCGACCGTATCAACCTATGGTTAACCCTATTGCAGATGATGCCGTGTCTACTGAGGCTCCCCCTTCTGCACAGCCTGCTGCAGCTTCCACGGGAAATCAAGAAATAATTCAAGGGCAGCACAACACTCACCCCATGACAACAAGGTCTCGCAACAACATTTTTAAAACCAAAGCTCCATCAGATGACTTTGTCAGGTACCCTCTTCCAAAAGCACTACTTGCCTCTATACAGTTTGCTGCAAAAGAACCCACATGTTTCAGTGAGGCAATAAAATCCCAACAGTGGCGAGTTGCTATGAACACTGAGTTTGATGCTCTTCTACGCAATGGAACTTGGACCCTGACCACACCACCTCCTCATGCCAATGTTGTTGGCTGTCGCTGGGTATACAAAGTCAAGCGCAAGGCAGACGGTTCAATAGAGAGATACAAGGCTAGATTAGTAGCCAAGGGGTTTCATCAACAAGAAGGCATTGATTTTAATGAGACTTTTAGTCCTGTTATTCGGCATGCAACAATTCGCATTATTTTATCTTTGGCTATCTCACATAACTGGAAACTACAACAAATTGATATTCAGAATGCATTTCTTCATGGTCATTTGGAAGAAGAGGTCTACATGACGCAACCTCAAGGGTACATTCACCCCCAATTTCCAGACCACCTCTGCAAATTGCATAAATCTATTTATGGTTTGCGTCAAGCCCCAAGAGCTTGGTTCTCTCGGTTAACAGATAAGCTAAAGGAAATTGGTTTTGTTGCAAGCAAGGCAGATCCTTCATTATTTATTTGGCATACACATGATGCTATTGTGTTCATACTTATCTATGTGGATGACATAGTTCTCACAGGCAATTCAAGTAATGCAATTAATCGTGTTATACAAAGTCTTCACTGTGATTTTGCAGTTAAAGAGCTTGGTGAGCTAGGCTATTTCTTGGGAGTTGAGGTCTTGCGTACTGATGCTGGTATCTACCTCTCACAACGCAAATATGTGGCTGAGCTTTTGCAATCCACCAATATGACCACAGCCAAACCATGCAGCAGCCCCATGTCCTCAACGTGCCACCTCTCGACCAATGAAGGGGTTCAATTTTCCGATCCTCTTTATACCGAAGAGTTGTTGGAAGCCTACAATACTTGTCATTCACACGGCCTGATCTCTCCTTTTCGATCCACAAAGTAAGCAAGTTCATGCAAAATCCCTTGATCTTCATTGGCAGGTCGTCAAAAGAATACTTGGTACCTCAAGCATTCCATTTCAAGCTGGTGCTGTTCATTGGTAAATCGACGATCAACTTCCATCCAAGCCTTCTCCGATTCGATTGGGCGGGTGATCGCGATGATAGGCGCTCAATTGGTGCTTCTTGTGTTTTTATGGGATCAAATCTAATTTCATGGAGATGCAAGCAACAACAAACCATTGCGTAGCAGCAACGACGTAGTCGAATATAAAGCACTCGCTGATTCGACCTCGAAATACAATGGATTCAATCCCTTCTATCGAAATTGGGTCTCAAGCACCACATCCCCAATATTATGGTATGATAATATTGGGGCAACTTATCTCACAATCAATCCCATGTTCCATGCTCGGACAAAACACATAGAGATTGACTTCCATTATGTTCGTGATCAAGTTCAAAGGAAACAACTCTCGGTTCAATTTATTTCCAGTAAGGATCAGCTAGCTGATTCTTTAACAAAACCCGTGGCTCCACGCATGTTCACTTCCATTTTGCACAATCTGAATGTTCGTCCTCTTCCCTTCAGATTGAGGGGGCGTGTTGAGGAATGTATTGACAGCTCAGCTACCCATGCAAATCAAGAATCTGAGCAAGATAATTCAGCCATCAAACCGAGAGATATCAGCAACAAGTTCATGCTATATCCAGCCATCACAGGAGATAAATCAGGAAGGAGATCAGATCACATGCAGCTATCACAAGAGAAGAATCAGGACCAAGAATCATATTAGATCACGTTAATTATGCATTGTACAAACCCTATATATTGTACCTATGTATTACTGTTGATCAATAAGAAAATACACAGAGCAATATTCTCTGCATACTCTTTGTTTCTATAAAGAGGAGTTAAAATTGAGTTATCTGACTGCTTAATCTGCGATTTTGGTGGGTGATCGTATACATATAGGTAACTTCCCACCAAACAGCATAATTCACATGTTAGGAGGTGCAGGGTTCCTATGGCAGGGATGGACAGGTTTCAATGGCGGATCTCCATTTGCTGCTGACTTGGTCGCGTTTCATTGGCCATTTTCAACACTCCTCTTTGCACTGCAACCAGCCTCTTGGTATGGGTTTCCCTGGACATGGTTTTTCACAGGAAAAGTTCTGTCATCTCCCTATTATGCATTCTGTACACGATGATACACGTATGAAACATGACGCGGTAATTGATACATGGCAGGGATAGTGGAACCATGGGCATCGCCATTGATGGGAGCAATGTCTGGTTCGGTTCCATGGTAACACAATGATGGTGTTGCACAGGAGATTTGCGTTCTTCCAAAGCGTCGACGACACGTTGGCCGTCTTCCATGGTAACTTTTGGTAGCAGCTTTTATTTCTGCGTGGAATGCAGGCGCTACAAGTTTGATTTGTATTCTGATGATAAGCCGCACTGTCGATCTTAGGATGAAGGAAGATGACCAAGAAATAGGTGATGACGCTGTGCACGGTGATGGGGAGAGGATGCCGAGACCTCTTCGTCTGCACAAGCATCCCAGACTGACTTCCTTCCTTCTGCCGACACCGCTTCTGATATTTCCATCAGAACTGGATATGTAAGAAGTTGCCATACATCACCATGGAATAAGTAGTCTTGCTTGTTGCCTCATTGCTGCGGCACTTGGCCACTTACCGTTGGATTTTACGTCCGATTTTAACAGGTTTCGATTTTTTGACCTGATTATACGAGGTTTATATATTCAAAACGTGATTTTTACATTGATGATCTTATCATTATGTATCTTGCAAATTGGCAATTCGTACGAACCACAAAACGCAAAAGCTACATGCTCGTAAAGGCATGCTGGCTCTTCAGAGACATACAATTCTGTCTCCGGAAAAACACAAAATAAAGAAACTCAAATGTAAGAAATGAAAGTGAAAAACGTTTATGTTATTGCAAATAGCGAAGGAGAACTGGCAGAGATGAGAGGTTGATTATTGGTGGCTCTGAAAAAAGAGGAGTTTTGATTATTAATTTCACCGACACAACTCCCAGCTGTTCACAAGTATTCATCGCAAGGAACACTACATATTAAATATATCTGGAAAGCTTTACATCATAGGGTGGCGCAAAACGGCCAATTAAAGATCGGGTTTCATATTCAAGCCCACTGTCTGAGAATCTTTTTAATCATAGCAGATTCTTTCTTCCTTTAGTAAAAATCAAATCAAGCACAAAAATCAGGGTTGCTTGTCATGTTTTCTCCAACCAAGGGAAGAAAAAAAAAGAGCATAAAAGATAAAAGCGAGAGAGCTGATTCGAATTACATGGTGATAGAACACATTGATCTTTTTCTTTGACAAACATCACTTCTGTCTTTTACATGCACACAAAGGATTGAATTTGTCACTGCTGTAATGTATCTTTCACTCAGTATGGAAGAGAGAATTGATCATCTTATAGCTTTCAGCAATTAAGGGGAAGACTCGATCAAACTTACATATCATTTCTGGGAAGCAAGTTTAAGCTGTACATACCAATATTTTGCACTTCTGACGACTATATGAGTCCCTAGGGCTGATAGCTGACATGAATGTGTCTATCGAAGTGCTATGCAAAAGAATCCCCATGATTATTTGTATTCTAACCAGTATTCACGCAACTAATTCATCTGAAACTCTACATTTGAACAGGCTCAAACAGACCAGCCACAAGCCAACAGCAGGAGCGCCTTGATAATAAAAAACATCCTGAAACAAAGTTATGTGGACAGTAAGGCAACCATTACATGCGCATGAAGTTACACGTGCAAGCTAAGAGCAACTCTCTTAAAACTTGATATACCTTAAGTTGGCTAATGTTCCTGCCTTGACTTGCGAAGCTCTGTCAGTTTGTCTCTCCACATGGCTGCAAGAGCAAGTGATCAAAATCAAATGGTTTTAAGAAGCAAGAGAGTATAATTGATAATTAAAAAGAAATTTGCATTGTCAAAACACAAAAAAATTTATTTTTTTAGTACCTGCATCAGTGTACCTTTCCTCTTTAACAGCTAAATTCATATTCCTTACAAGATCAAGTTCCTCCCCTAGTGAATCTGGACCATCAGCAGCACTGAACAAAAAGATTCAAATCAATCTTAGAATCAGAGAGATGACATTGATGATGGGGCATAGATAAGCAAGCATGGTCAAATACCTGTCAAGGAACACATCATAAATAGGCTTTGAATTACGTGTTCTTCCCACCCCGTAACCAATTCGAATAGCATCAGTTAAAACAATTTGTTTACTTACATAAATTGGGGCCTGCATAGAGCGAAGTCCAACAATAATCAACAGCATGTAAATCTTTTAATACAATCAGAAAAAGGTTTTCAAAACAGTTAAACTAAAAGAAAGCGATCATTCAACATTGAAGATAGTAACAGCATTTGAATAGCTAAGATTTGGAGATATATACCTTACATCTGTTTGCCACATTTATGGCATCTGATGGTCGTGCATCCACAGTAAGAATATCATTTTCCCCAGGCTGCATATATTTGAGGTTCCATTTAACAAAAATAACAAGTGCTACTAATAATGTTTTTTAGGACAACAAAGACATTTAATTCACAGCTTTCTTTATTACCTTGCTAAAACATAATCTTGCAAAGTATGTATTTGCCACTCTCTCTGTAATCCGTACCATTTTTACCTGAAATGAAGAGAAAGAAGACACGGAATGCTAAGGATTAGTCTTTCTAAACTTTTCAATGTACTACATCTGACAGCCTAAGTGCCCAACACATATAGTTCCATACATCATATCCAAGCTCTTCAGCTACATTTCCCACAAGTTGGAACTGATCAGCGCAAACCTGTGAAAAAACCATGCATACACAAGGACAGTTAAAAACCAAATTTTATACATCAACAGTAAATACAAGGAGATGGGGAAAAATTACTGCATTATCATCTCCTTGCATGCCCTCTATCAGTTTCTCAATAGCAAACTCCCCTGTGTCAGAAAACAACAAAACTTAACAACTAGCAAATCTGTCCAGACTCGTATATTATAGTAATAAAAAAAGACGAGCGAATCAACGAAACGATAGCTTTCTAATATACCAACGATGATCGGCAGGACAAAGTCACCGTCACAAGAAACTTTAAGGAAAATCGTGGGACTATGAAATCGACGAAGAAAACCATGTCCTAATAATCCAGTATTAGCCCTCGCTTCCTTTCTTTCTTGCAGACCAAAAGGATATACTAATTGACCAGATGAATGCCATCTAATCTCTTCTTGAAATCCTTCCTTCCGCATTTGATAATGAGAAATTGTCTCTGCATCCCATTAAAGCAGCAATTAAGAGATTGTCTCATAATTACTCGTTAACTTCATTTATCTTTTTACCTTCTAGACGCTATCCGATCCATATAACCAAAACCCCTTTATTAAAGACCACCAAAATCTCATAAAATTTTAAATTGAATTAAGGTTACTTAACTTCCACATTGCAAACAAACTTACGAAGCAAACCACTTTTTCTCTTTGAAGACCTTGTCCAATCAAAAAAAAAAATACTCACTTCTTAAAATGCACCATAACCTCACAAAACTGTGTACTTTTGCATTTTTAGAAGCTAATCTAATAACAAAATACACAGCTTTCAAACCCTTATCTAATAAAAATAAACACAACCCATCTTTTAAAATTCATCAAAAACTCGTAAAGCAGGGTTCTTTTTTTCATTTTTTGAAACAAATCCAGCAACAAAATTTACACACAAGTATCTATCTACAAAGAACATGATTATTAAACATTAAGAGAAAGAGAGGGGGAGGGACCTGAAATAAGAAGGGAAGCTGGGAGATACTCAAGACCATTATTATTATGAGCATTAGTGGATCCACTGCTATCACTAGAAGCCTTACAAGAAATTGTTATTGATCTGGGACATTGAAAGCGACACCATATCCTCTTAATCGAGAACTGAAAGGAACAGGATGGACTAGGAGGAGGGTTTTTTTGTGTCGAGATTAAACGACAGGTCGGGTAATCTCCTTGATCTGCTGCCTTCAGCGTCTTGAAGCCACTGAATGTACGAGCTTGGAATTGAGCTCCTAACATTTTTGGTTTTTTTTTTCCTTGTCTATGTGGATGTGTCTGTGTTTGTCAGGGATAGATGTTAAAGTAAAGGTTTTCACTTTTAACAGACTAACAGGCGGGGAAGGGGAAAGGGGGACACGGAGGTGGTTGGATTTGGAGACCGCGAGATAAAACTAAACATGTCTTGTTCTTATTTATTAGGCTTTATCATCATCTCATTTCAAAACTAAGGAAATTAATTTATTTTAATATACTCTTAATGTTGCAGAATATGTAAGATAAAGTTTTTGTTAATTTATTAATTCAGACATTAAAAATAAACAAACGATTTAAGAATAGCCAAACTGTTTATTTTCTAAATTGTTAGGTTCTATATTTAATTAGGAAAGTGACAGTGAAATGGGTTGCGTTTCTATGTTGATCTTCTTATAAAGCATTGTTTATTAGGTCATTGCTATGCCTTTTTTTTCTTTCTTTTTTTCAAGTATTGAGCTTATTAAATATTAAATTTGTTTTTCTATTTTGGTTGTATGATAGAGTATGGATTTTTCGGGTTAGCTCAGCTTTTATTTTATTTTTTAAAAACTAAATATCATGGCTTATTTCATTTTGTTTTTTAATAAATATATATATATAGATATATTAAAAAACAATGACTCAGTGGACAAAATAGATAAGAAGCAAGGAGAAGGAACCTGTGCTTTAGGAATCTGATTAGTTTACACGAGCTGATTGGCCCGCTTCGCTGGGCATTTTTATCTATGTAGAAAAATAATTGATTTTATAAATGTTGTATTCTGTTATTTTAATATTTAATTAGTATAATTGCAATTGATAAAATATGAAAAAATGGTTTTTTCAACAAAAATGTGATTGAATATTGTTATTGCTAAAAACTTTTGATAAAATTTCGAGGAAATTTGCTAAGAAGGTGAAATGATTTCTAAGAAATTTGTTATCACGGATACTCTGGTTAAAAAACAAAATAACAAAAGAAACCCGGTTAAAAAGAACAATTGAGTTGGACAAGTAAAAATCAAAAATACATGTGAAAAAAGGTCACCGTTTCTTAAAAGAAACAAACAAAGGGTCTAAAATATAAATTTAAATTCAAAGCGAAAGTTTTTTTTATAAGATTTATTCATCATATTATTATATTCAATATCTTTAAGAATGCCGATATTAATTGTTTTTTTCAAGAAATCGTAAGTCATTTTTTTTCTCTCTTTATATATTTTTAGGCGATAATATTAAATAAATATTAAACACATATACTTAGTCTCACATATTATATAGTGTGATCGCAATGGGAAGTAATCTTTATATTTTTTAATTGTAGATAACTTAGGTAAATTTGTTAAAAAAAAACAATATGAGTTGCCTTTTCTCCCCAGTAATATTAGATCTGACACATTATAAATAAAAACATTGTAATATTTTTCAAAAAAGGAATATATATTTTTTGCGTGCTATAATTACTTATTTGCTGTCTAAAAAAAACAGTGTAGTCGAAACAGAAAGTGCCTCATATATTTTTTAATTGTATATAATGTAGGCAAATTTGTTTACCTTTTGTTTTTTTGAGTTGTATTTTTTTCCGGGTAATATTAGATCTTAAATATTAAAAATCCATATTTTTTTTCAGAAATACACTTGAACAAAAGAACACAAAAATAAAATATGTTTCATTTTAATGTGTTTTTTGAAAAAATATAATTAGATGTTAAGGCATTGAAAATAATGACAATAATTAAAAAAAAAACCCTTTTTTTTTAAAAAAAATAGTTATTAAAAACAGAAAATATTATTTTTTGGAAAAAAATAAAAAAACAACCCGTTAATTAAAAAAATATTTGTTTTTAACAAAAAAAACATTTTTTTAAAAAAACAAACAGTCCTTTAAAAAACACATCAAATTTGTAAAAAGAAAAAACAACAACCAGTTAAAAAAAAAAACTTTGTTTTTAACAAAAAAAATCAGTTATTTTTTTTTTTAAAAAAAGAAAGAAAAACGAAATGAGATTGGTAAAAAACAAAAACAGTTCTTAGAAAAAACAAAAGAAAACAGATTTTTTCAAAAAAAAAAGAAAAAGAAAAAAGAAAAACGAAATCAGATTGGTTAAAAAAACAGAAAAACGAAATCAGGTAAAAAAACAAAAGAAAAAGAAAAAAGAAAAACGAAATCAGATTGGTTTAAAAAAAAAAAAAAAAAAAACAAATTCAGTTTTGATGGTCGAGTTCGAACCCTGCTACTGGATTCCAGCTGCAGGCGTGCCGCTCAACCACATCTATTCTTCATTGATCTCCACCATAAAAAATATAAAAATGATTCCTGTGAAAAAAAAAACAGGTGCACCTACACTCGCGAAGCAAAAGTGAAAAACGACAGTCCACAGTGCACATGAGTCTGCGTGCACAGTGGACTGGTGGCCCAGCTGTTTTAGCTTATTTAGTAATAGTAATAGTAATAGTAA
>CM063592.1:5544569-5565017 GCA_032356905.1 Salix exigua
GCAACTGAGTGACACTTGCTACGTTTTGATTAATTTTAGGAACATATAAAACATCAAAAATTAATTTCAAACATGTGTGACCTTTAGTTTCCACTATTCCTTTTCCTTTTATTACAATTCATGCTCCATTTCCAATCTTCATTTTAAAAACAACAATTTTATCTAGATTTTTGAAGAGTTTTTTATCAAAGGTCATGTTATTTGTACAACCACTATTGCCGAACCTTCTTTCACTAGAACTATTGGTAGAAAATATAATGCCATAAGTAATTGCTCCTCTTCATTTCTATCCTTGATATTCTTAACTGCACTTTATTATTGTTGAGTCTTACGTATCCTTTTCATATGGCCTAACTGAACACACTTATGACATCTTGCATCTAGCCTCTATAAGCAGTTTTTCTATGAATGATTGGGTTGTTTTTTTTTTTTATAATGGGGGCAAGGTGTAAAGAATTGAGTATTGCTATTTTTGTTATTGTTGTTGTTGCTCATAAAACCTGTCAGCTTGTTATAGTGCCACTTTTTTTCTTCATTGTTTTGTGTTTTGGCTAGAAAAGTCCCCTCCCACAAATCCTTCTTGTCTTATATGCCTTTGTTGTTCCTATGCTTGCAATGCATCGATAATTTTCCCAAGGTAATATTTGACATATCTTTTGAGTTTTTTAAAGAGATATTGTAGCCTAAGATTTTCTAAAATATTCTAGAATCATAGAAATCTATAATAAGAGTATTACTTTGTTGACAAGACAAAGAAGTTTGTCATAATACTTTTCAATTGTTTATGAATATTTCATACTTTGCATCTCGAGTTCTCATATTCTTTCTTTAAAAAGTCTCAAATCATCTTAGTTGTTTTTAGAGTCATTATTCTGGTGAAGTTTTTTGATGAGACAACTACAAACAAGCTTGCTCTTGCCTTTGATTTCTTTGCTTCCTTTCCTTGTGACTTTTGATTTGTACAAGTGTTGATAGATGTGTAACTTCATACTCTTGCTCAACAACTTCCGACATATCATTAGTTTCAAGATAGACTTCTATTCTGACAACCCAATTGTCATCCATGTTTAAATTCTAAATATCTTGATAATTTGTTCCATCAAACACTAGAGGTAGTGAATGAAATTTTTGAATTCATATTAGATAGATTATAGGGTTTTGTTTTGTGTGTGTTGGTCTAGTATTAGGTGATAAACGTTTAGGGATTGTGTTTTGACACTCTTAATCTCACAACTCCCTCGAGAATATAACTTTGATACCAATGGTATTTCTTACAAAAATATTGAAGACTAGTAGACACTAATATTTGAATTTGATGATGAAGCTTAGATTTATTGATTGTCTTGCAAATTATACATCATAATGGAATTAAATTTCCACTCCAAATCTGCTAGAAAATTAGTTTGTTAAGCAAGGAAAATGAAATAGTGATAAACATAACACTCATATTGAATGATTTATCTCCAAAAGAGTAGCAATAAACAACTGTTAAAACTAAAAGGTTATTAGCAGCTACATGAGTCATGCCAGTCAACCATCCTGAAGTAGAATCAGGCCATTTGTATTGGATGAATCTAATAGATTTCTCACATAGGCATCACTATTCAATGAATATGGCTTAATTATGGCAGAGAGACTGGCACCTGCTAAGGTCAGGGTAGGCAAGGAGGCACGCAGAGCCTGTAGCCTGTATTCTTTGTTTAACTGTTCGCAGCAGTAGCAGACATTATCTTCTCCTACAGTTGTGATCATCAGATTGGTCTTGCTCCAGCACAAGCTATCGTGTCACCCAATAGCTACATTCTGATGAATCCTATGAGCTTCCAATAAAATATTCAGTGTTACACGTGTTGCACTGCGAGCAATGCTCGCGTCCTTACCAATGTGTACGATTTCTAGCAGAATCGAGAAAAAGAAAAAACAATGCAGCATATGTTACAGCAATGAAGTTTAATAAATGCATTGTGAAATGAAAATGGAGACAAGACAAAAGAACACAGTCTCTCAAACAATATAATAATGCCCTGAGCTTCAGAAATGATATTGAAATTGTAATCATAGCCTATATAATTCATGCACCTTGACACCTCACAATTATCCCACAACTTTCAATGAATTAAAAATTACTTACCACAAGAACTTTGTTGGCCAAATATGTGACAAGGCAACGTAATTCAAAGGAGAGCCCACACTGCCTCACATGCTCACCACATTGGCCTTGAATACTGCTGTCTCCTTTCATTTCTTCTTCTGTTTATATACAAGGGAAACCGTGCCATTTGCTAAGCATCAGTTTCAGACCATCTCGAGGAACAACACATCCTGCGAAAACAAGAACAGATAAAAGATACAATTGCTGGAAACTACCATGTTAGATCAACAAGTTTGCCTTCAATATCACATCCTACAACACTTTCAATCAAAGAACTGAACAAGCTCAAATCATGGGAGGCATCAATATCTACATCAACACCAGGTTCAATTTGCAATGGTCTACCAGGATTAGAGGACTTGTACAAACATGTGGATGATTTGCTGAACTTGAAATTATTCCATGAAGTTCTCTCTCACCATCAAAATGGAAAATCCCACGATGAATTACTGGAAGAATCTGTGAGGCTTTAAGATGTTTGCAGCATTTCAAGGGATACCATGATGAGGCTGAAGGAGCAAGTACAAGCTCTTCAATCCGCATTTCGCAGGAGAAAGGGAGATTCAAGCATTGAAAGCAGTGTAGATAATTATTTTTGCATAAGAAAAAAGATGAAGGATGCCAAAAAGTTGATTGCTTCTTCACTGAAGCAAATGGATAACAAATTTGGAGCATCTCCACTTCTTGATCAAGATCACCAACTCTCTGCTGTGATTCAGGTGATCAGAGAAGTTCATGTAAAAAACTTGAGGCTTTGGTGATGAGCATTGAAGACATAGAGAATTGTTTGGAGGGTCTCTTCAGGCCCTTGATTTAAACAAGAGCCTCCCTTTTGAGCATAATCTCCCAATAGAAATTCTCACATGTTTATACAGTCATGAATCCTCCATAGTCATCTAAATTTTAGAGGATCTACTATGGGTCTCAGTATTCAAGTCAAAAGCTATGTAAATGTTGTAAATAATACAATGAAATACAGACAGGTTTTATGATCCATATTTTGATAATTTGTTTTCCGTTCTTTCCTTCCTCTGTTAATTGAAAAAGACCCAGGAAAAGTATCACATTCTACTAAAACTTAAAGATTCTTGTTCAGGATATCTAAACATGTAACTATAGTACCATCGATGATCAGTGCAGATAGGACTAGAAACTAATCATAATATCAGGCCGAAAAATGATAAGAAATTGCAAAATAACATATGTTAATGTTTTCATGCTGAATTCTTTTACAGTACTCCTTACACCTGCTGCAATCTGCATTGCAGTCTTGTACCTTTTGCCAAACTGATTTGATCTCGGTTCTACATCTTTTAATCTTGTTGGGAAAAATAACTCAAACAATAGGACACCGATTTAGCGGATTACCAATCAAGTCCTAAATCTTTTTCCCTCTTTGTGCAATTAAATTACAGAATCAATCAAACCACAATATAATGCAAATAATCACACACATCAACACCAAGATTTTTACGTGGAAAACCCGATGCGGGAAAAAACCACGGGACCGTAGGCCACTTAAATCTTCCACTATCACAAATAATGGGTACACAATATTCTTCCACAGATTCAATTAAGGGCTACAACACATATCATCAAGAACAACCTATTCTTGGAAATACAACAAGATTAAAGAGCAAAAGTTTGAGAAAAGCTCACAATCTGACAGCCCCGTTTGCTGTCAAAACAGACAAGTTCCACAACTCCAATCTTCAATCCAACCGTTCAGAATGAAGATTAATGTGTCTAGAAGCTTCTGTCCAAATCTCAGCTCGATCCAACGATGAACAAGCTGGAAATCAAGGAAATACGAAGCACTGTTTTGCATCCACAATGTTTTTCTTTTCCTCTTCTTTTCTCTCTTCTTTTCTCGGCACACCCCCTCTTATTTTCTTATAAAACCCTACAGCACTTACTTAAGTGATGTGGCAGCCCTCCCATTTAAATTAAATGGTGTGGGACCACCCAACAAATCTCCCCCTCACGCACCATGTGAGGAATTCGCCGTATTGGCGATCAATTTGTAAAGTTCAATTTAGGAGGTTCTACCAAGCCTACTTCCTGTCTGCAAAACTCAAACTTCTCTCTCGGTAAGGGCTTGGTCATCATATCTGATGCATTGTTATCAGTATGGATCTTCTCAACAACAAATGACTTCATCTCCATAGCATCTCGAATCCATTGATATCTAACTTCAATGTGCTTTGATCGAGAGTGAAAAGTAGGATGCTTACTGAGATGGATTGCACTTTGATCATCACGAGTGCAACACAAAGTTCTCTTGAACTATACCAAGTTCATGCAAGAACTTCTTCATCCATAACAACTCTTTCCCCCCTTCAGTAAGAGCAATATATTCAGCCTCTGTGGTGGATAATGCAACACATTTTTGCAACCTTGATTGCCATGAGACTGCTCCCCCTGCAAATTTCATCAAGTATCCTGATGTGGACTTTCTAGAATCAACATCACCGGCCATATCTGCATCTGTGTATCCTTCCAACACAAGTTTGTTAGTGCCAAAACACAAGCTAAAGCTAGAAGTGCCTTTGAGATACCTGAGTATCCATTTCACTGCTGACCAGTGTTCTTTACCAGGATTGGAGAGGAATCGACTAACCACACCAACTGCATGAGCTATATCCGGCCTTGTGCAAACCATGGCATACATCAAGCTACCAATCATGGATGCATAAGGAACCTTTTTCATCTCATCTCTTTCTTCATCACTTGAAGGACACTGATTAGAACTTAGTTTAAAGTGGCTTGCAAGTGGAGAACAAACCGGTTTGGAGTTGCTCATGTTAAATCTCTCAAGTACCTTTTGAACATATCTCTCCCGAGATAGCCAAAGTTTCCCCTTCTTCCTGTCACGTGTGATCTTCATGCCAAGAATTTATTTTACGGGTCCTAAGTCTTTCATTGCAAAAGACTTACTTAACTCTTCCTTCAAAACCTGAATCTTCTTAGCATCATGGCCAACAATCAACATATCATCCACATACAACAACAGGATAATAAAGTTTCCATCAGGAAACCTCTTCATAAATACACAATGGTCAGAAGTTGTCCTGTCAAAACCATGATCCACCATGAAAGAATCAAACTTCTTGTACCACTGTCTTGGAGCTTGTTTTAACCCATATAGACTCTTTTTCAACTTGCATACTAGTTGCTCTTTGCCTTTTGCTTCAAACCCTTCAGTCGCTCCATGTAAATCTCTTCATCTAAATCACCATGCAGAAAAGCGGTTTTACATCAAGTCGTTCAACTTCAAGATTCAAACTAGCGACTATACCAAGCACAACTCGGATTGAAGACATCTTGACCACTGGTGAAAAAATTTCTTCAAAATCAATACCTTTCTTCTGACCGAAACCTTTCACAACCAATCTTGCCTTGTACCTTGGTTGTGAGCAATGTTCATCAATTTTCAACCTGAACACCCATTTGTTCTTGAGTGCTCTCTTACCTTTAGGAAGCTTCACTAACTCAAAGGTATGGTTTTCATGCAAGGATTTCATCTCTTCTTGCATTGCTTTCAACCACTCACTTTTCTTCTCATGTGACATAGCTTCATCAAAGCATTCTGGTTCTCCCCCATCAGTAACCAGCACATACTCATGAGGAAAATATTTGGTGGAAGGTTGGTGAGGTCTAGTTGACCTTCTCAGTTGTGGCTCATCTGGAGCTTCTTGCATATTCTGTTCAGGAATAACATCAATATCATCATTAGTTGATTCATAATCACCAACTAATGGCTCAATAAGAGAACCACCATTATCATCATTTTGCGAATCTCCCCCGTGATTAGCAAGCATCAAAGGTAACTGTTGAGTAGGTATTGGATTTGAATTAGAGGGAATAAAAGTAGTAGACTCTACTTTCTCTTTCTGCTCAAAGTCTTCAATGGTTTGATCTTCAAAGAAGATAACATCTCTGCTTCTCACAATTTTCTTCTCCTTTGGATCCCACAACCTATAGCCAAACTCATCATCTTCAGAGCCCAAATAAATGCATTGCTTTGTCTTGCTGTCAAGCTTAGACCTTTCATCTCGAGGAACATGTACAAATGCTCTGCATCCAAACACTCTCAAGTGTGCATAAGAAACATCCTTTCCTTTCCAAACTTTATTTGGAACATCAAACTCAAGGGGAACTAATGGAGAAAGATTGATCATGGCAACTGCAGTCTTCATTGCCTCACCCCAAAAGGACTTCGGCAACTTTGCATGAGAGAGCATACATCTAATTCTTTCAACAATGGTTCTGTTCATTCTCTCAGCCACTCCATTCTGCTTGTGGTGTCTTAGGAACTGTCTTCTCCAACTTGATACCATGTTCCTCGCAGTACTTCTCAAAAGGACCTCTATATTCACCACCATTATCACTCGAACACATTTCAGACTTTCTACCAGTTTCTCTTTCAACTCGGCATGGAAATCCTTAAAGACATCAAGCACTGATCTTTGGATTTCAAACAAGTGGCCCAAATTTTCCTGGAGTGATCATCAATAAAACTAACAAAGTACAATGCACCTCCAAGAGACTTATCAATCATAGAGCAAACATCAGTATGAACTAAATCAAGAACATGTGATCTTCTATGTGAAGGTGATCTTTGAAATGCAACTCTATGTTGTTTACCAACTAAACAATGAGTACATGTGTTCAAGTTCATACCTTTTAAAGGAAGGTAGTTCTTCTTGGCAAGGATGCCAAGACCTTTCTCACTTAAATGTCCAAGTCGCTTATGTCATAAATCAGTAAAGCAATCTTCAATTGCATTCACCTCCCCTTTGATCACCTTGGTTTGTGACATGTAGAGACCCATCTTCTTCCCTTTGGCAACAATTAAAGAATTTTTGGAGAGCTTCCATTTACCATCTCCAAAGTAACTATGATAGCCTTCTTCATCAAGAGTACCTGTAGAGATCAAATGTAGGCGCATATCGGGTACATGTCTAACATCTTTGAGTATCAACTTGCACCCAGTATTGGTTTCCAACCAAATATCTCCAATGCCCACAACACTAGCCATCCCTTGATTTCCCATCCTAACTTGACCAAAGTCACCAGCAGTGTAGGATGTGTAAAAATCACGTCGGGGTGTAACATGGTAAGAAGCTGCTGAATCTGCAACCCAGGTAGTATCCTGACATGCAAGGTTAACACAACCATCATCACAAACAATGGCAACATCACCATCAAATACAACTGCAGCTGTACCATTCTCTTCATTCTTGTCTACATCTTTTCCCTTTTGATCCCTTTTATACTTTCTACAATCTTTTTGAATATGCCCAGGCTTATCACAATAATAACACTTAAATCCCTTCCTTGATTGAGATCTTCCTCTTGGCTTCCATTTGCCTTTTCTATTGCTAGATTCTTTATCTTGTTTGCCATGAGAGAACCTACTTAGACTTCTCCCTCGGCTTTCTGTAACAAGTGCATGAGACTCGGTAGTGCTTGTCCCTTTCCTCCTCTTCTCTTCATTAAGGATACAATCCTTCACTGTTTTCAAAGTGATCTCTCCACTCGGAGTAGAATTGCTAAGTGACACCACCAAAGTCTCCCAACTATCCGGCAATGAACTCAATAGGATTAGTGCTTGCATCTCATCGGCTAACTCAAGATTCATCAATGACAACTGATTTAAAAAACCTTGGAATTCATTTATATGTACTGAAGCATCTTCACCATCTCTATACTTCAAATTCACAAGGTCTCTAATTACAAAAACCTTGTTTTGTGCACTCTCTTTGGCAAATGTTTCTTCCAACATCTTCCAAACTTTATAGCAGATCATGTTCTTGAGAAATATGATTAATGGACTTAGAGGATACCCATTTTCTAACATTAGCGGTAGCCTTTCTATTAAGCCCCTTCCATTTTGCATCATCCATTTCAACAGGCTTTACTCCTTTACACTCAATCGGCAAAGCCAAATCATTGCAATATAAGTGATCCTCCATCATTGTTTTCCATAGAAAATAATTTGAGGAAGTGAGCTTTATCATGCCCGAATCTTCCTTTTCCATTTTAACTGCACAAGAAATTCAATCTACACACCAGTGCTCTGATACCACTTGTTGGGAAAAATAACTCAAACAATAGGACACCGATTTAGCGGATTACCAATCAAGTCCTAATAATTTTCCCTCTTTGTGCCATTAAATTACATAAAAAATCAAACCACAATATAATGCAAATAATCACACACATCAACACCAAGAATTTTTACGTGGAAAACCCGATGCGGAAAAAACCACGGGACCGTAGGGCCACTTAAATCTTCCACTATCACAAATAATGGGTACACAATATTCTTCCACAGATTTAATTAAGGGCTACAACACATATCATCAAGAACAACCTATTCTTGGAAATACAACAAGATTAAAGAGCAAAAGTTTGAGAAAAGCTCACAATCTGACAGCCCCGTTTGCTGTCAAAACGGACAAGTTCCACAACTCCAATCTTCAATCCAACCGTTCAGAATGAAGATCAATGTGTCTAGAAGCTTCTGTCCAAATCTCACCTCGATCCAACGGTGAACAAGCTGGAAATCAAGGAAATACGAAGCACTGTTTTGCAGCCACAATGTTTTCTTTTCCTCTTCTTTTCTCTCTTCTACTCTCGAGACACCCACCTCTCTTTCTTAAAAACCCTATAGCACATTTTAAGTGATGTGGCAGCCCCTCCATTTAAATTAAATGGTGCGGGACCACCCAACAAATCTATATGCTAAAAGACTCTTGATCACTTCCTGAATAAATTTGCCTCCTCCAACACTTCAGACCTCACCACTCCACGCAATCAACAGACTCGCCCTCACCATCCAGCAACGTCGCCACAACCCGCCAGCAATAGTTCCATCAACCAGCAGTTGATCAACGACGACGTAGTACAGCAGATCCATCATCTAAGCAGGTCTCCACCTTCCTGTTGAAAAAAATGAAGACAAAGAAAAGAAACAGAAACAAAAAACTTAGATGTGGGCACTATCCGTGTCTTTAAGGATATTTTCCGAACAGTATGGCATTTTTCAGGATTCAACAAGTTATTCTTCGATACAAGACTTATTCTGAAGAATTTTTTATTTGTGCATTTGCACATATCTTAATCCATGGATTTTCACTATATGATATGGATCATTTCACTAATTAGTATTTAGTACAATCTATCTGGAATCAAAAAGTAAACATAACTTGGTGTTACCGTCCAACTCTATTGAGAAAGTGTTGAAGAATATTTTTTTGATTAAAAGAAGTTAACCTTTTATTACTAGATGGGTTGAGATGAAAGAAAAATAACAAATACTTACCCAAATCTTGATGAGGAAATCTCTTAAACTAATGGAATAATCTAAAAGAAGAAAATAAATTTGTTAATGAATATGTGGCCTAATTTGATGAATAAATAATGAAATATGGCCAAGCCTATACCCTATTGCAAGGCTATAAAAAGTTAATGAACAAAGAGTCAAGATCCCACAATATACCTTGGAGACACTAGAATATAATGTTTCGATTTCGAGCTTTGCAGCGTTCCATTTCGAGGTGTTTTTATATATATATATATATTCAACAAAAAAAATAGTTCAAATCTAAAAATAAAATTATTTAGAATTGTGCAATTTAAATTTAAAACATAAAAAAAAATGAGAGTTGAATTGATATAATTTGATCGACTTGATGATTTCAAAGATAACATGAAAAATTGATAAAAATATAGTTTAACTATAAAAAATCAAGTTGACATCTTAAAAATATTAAAACATCGATATATTGGATCAACCTAGATTAACTTTTCAAATGTGTGATCTACGTTATAAGACCATGATAACCTTAAATAAAGCAAATCAAAGTAAATTATAAAGTTCAATTTGTAATAAACTCATTGTTGAATAATAAAATTGAAAAAAAAATAATCTAAAAAACGACACAATAGAATGATTTTTCTGAACAAAACTATTAATCTGGATAATATTACGATAATGTCATCATCAATCTCGCAAGGTTGTTACATTCTCTAATTGCTCTAAATTTTAACATAATATATATAAATATATTAAGAGACTCATCGTAAATTTTCATTTCAATGTAACGATGGGATTAAGAGATATGATTGATATTGTAAAACTATTTATTCTTTAAAAAAATATTATTTGGCAGGAACGGAACTGGAACGTTCCAGCTAGGAGGAAGTTTGGGAACGGAACAAGATTATGAGCGAGATTAAATTTATTTTGTTTTTTGAATCAAAACAAAATGTATCGCCATTCCAGGCATAATAGAACAAAATTTACAATCTTGCTTTCTAATGTAAAAAGATCCTAGCTACTCATTGGATTATCACCGAGGCCAATAACAATGGGGAAAAAAAGAAAAAATATGAAAGAAAATGGACTTCACATAATGTGTTCTAAGAAGTTTGAGAAGAAGGTTCACGAGGAGTCAGTTATATTTGTTCTAGTAGTTTGAAGAAGTCTCAAAATATATTTCCATTTGAACTCCTTGATACTTTATGTCTTATGTGCAAAATTCAACACACAATGTATGTTTAGAAATGTCATTTTATTGGCATAGATTAATGAGGATATTTTTATAATTGGTAACAAAATTATTTATTTAAAATAGAATTTTATGAAGATTTTCTTTGTAATTATATAATTAAGTAAAATTTAAAATAGAATTTTATGAAGATTTTCTTTGTAATTATATAATTAAGTAAAATTAATATAAAAGGTAAGCTTGGATAAATAAGAAAAATATATCTAAAGATAACTAACTCTATTAGTGATTTTTAAAACATGTTTGTAGTTTGTTATCAACATAAGATTATCTTTATCCTTATCATATGATAAGACATGTTTGTAATGAAGGTTAAGAAGATAAGGTTCCTTGTGCACCAAAAAAAGGAATAATTGTACAACCAGCCAGCCAGCTGTACTGTCACGACCATTGCTTATGTCTTTCATTACTTAAACGCAAAGTGGAGCTAACATCAATAATTTTGACCAAATTGATTCTTGCTTACGAGCCTAGATTCATGGCCTATCATAAAATCTTATTCTTTTCATCATCAAGAAGGGCGAGTCTGGCCATTTATCGAACGCATAATTATTCAACGAACAGCACCTAATTGCGGTCAAGACTTGAAAGGAATAGGCAAAGAGGGACACTGTACGAATGCCCTCTAGCCTGGAATCTTCGTTCAGATATTCTCTGCAAACTATGATGTTATCTCCTCCTGTTTCCATGACCGGAAGATTAAAGATAAGAGTTAAATGCTGCAGATTGTTGGGTAAAATCGCTACAGGTGAGTTTTAAAAGCAGGGCAACTCAAATTATTCTGACCTGCGTATTTATTTGAAGATTAGCAAATGTCACTTCAGTAAAACAGTCAATGAAGCACCATTTTTCTAGAGTTAATTCAGTTAATACAAAGTTAAACTGAAGGGTGATCTGCAGATCCATCAGCTTGGTCGTCTGTGCATATTAGGCTAATTTTAGAGGTCCTTCTGTGCATTTTCCTTTTAAAACCAAGCTGATGGATCTGTAGACCACCCTTCAATGGCAGTAGCCAGCTTCTGAATCCTATAGCAAAGAGTATTACATTATTAATTTCAGGAAAAAAGAGTTGTCAATGATACAAGTGTTGATCTCCCGAGTAATACACGTATCCTTACCAGTGCGTACGATTGGTGGGAGAATCTAGCATAAGAATTAACAATGCTGCGTTTGTAACTGCAATGAAGTTTAATAAAATGCGTCGGCATGTAAAATAGAGACAAGCGATGCAAACCACTCGTGCAAAGTGCAAACAATTTAATGGTGTCTTGAGCTTATTTTGATAATTATATATCTAGAAATTCTAACAGTGGTCCATGTAATTCATGTATTTGTCGTACATTTTTCTTCATCTCAACGGACCTGGATCTTGATTTATTTAATGAAGTTTGCTGTTCAAGGTGCAAACAATAAAATGCGTCGGCATGTAAAATAGAGACAAGCGATGCAAACCACTCGTGCAAAGTGCAAACAATTTAATGGTGTCTTGAGTTTATTTTGATAATTATATATCTAGAAATTCTAACAGTGGTCCATGTAATTCAAGTATTTGTCGTACATTTTTCTTCATCTCAACGGACCTGGATCTTGATTTATTTAATGAAGTTTGCTGTTCAAGGTGCATCAAATGGAGACAATCCAGGCAGACCATATTTTTTTAAGATGCTGAAGCTACATAAAATACAAGACACCTCAACACATGATAAAACCTTCAAGGACTTAAATATTGCAAATCATTGGAACTATGTTGGCCAAGGACATGACACGGTTACCAAATTCAAAGGAGAGCCTACAGTGGCCTCACATGCCCACCACGTCAACCCTGCAGAGAGCTGTCTCCTTCCATTCTCATCTTGTGTCGCTATATAAAATGAACCACATCATGGATGGGTTAAGCATCTCAGTTTCGAGCCATCTCTCAAAACAACACATCCTGTGGAACAAGAAAAAAAGAATAGATATCAGCAAAAATGTCTGGTAAATACCATGTTAGATCAATTAGCTTGCCTACAAGATCACACCCCACAACACTAGAAGTCGAGGAAGCGCTGAACAAGCTCAAAGCATGGGAGTCATCACCGACATCAGGGTCAATTTGCAATGGTCTATCCGGAGTGGAGGACTTGTGCAAATATGTGGATAAGTTGCTCAACTTGACATCAACCCAAGAAGTCCTCTCCCACAATCAAAAGGGAAGATGCAACGAAGAATTATTGGACGGGTCAGTGAGGCTTTTAGATGTTTGCAGCATTTCAAGGGACATCCTGATGAGGTTCAGGGAGCAAGTTCAGGCTCTTCAATCCGCTTTCCGCAGGAGAAAGGGAGATTCAAGCATAGAAACCAGTGTAGCTACTTTTAATTGCTTCAGGAAGAAGATGAAAAAGGATGCCAGAAAGCTGATCGCTTCATTGAAGCAAATGGATAACAAACATGGGGCATCTTCACTTCTAGATCAGGATCAGCACCTCTCCGCTGTGATTAGGGTGATTAGAGAAGTTAATGTAACGAACTGCTCCATCTTCCAATCCCTCCTGGTGTTCCTGTCGACATCATCCAAGCCAAAACAAAGCAGGTGGTCTCTTGTATCGAAGTTAATGTACAAGGGATCAGTTGTAGCCTGTGAAGAGAAGGAAGAAAATGATAATGAGTTGGTAGCAGTGTACGCTGCACTAAGTGAAGTGTCTGATTCCGAGAAAATGAAAATTACATATAAGAAACTTGAGGCTTTGTTGACCAGCATTGAAGACCTCGAGAGTTGTTTGGAGAGGGTGTTTAGGATCTTGATTAAAACAAGAGCCTCTCTTTTGAACTTAATCTCCCTGTAGATCTTTCTCAATCATCCATCGGCATCCAAATATTAGAGGATCTGCTATGGATTCAGTATTGAAATGAAAAGCTATGTACATGAATCAGATTTTGTAACTAATACAACGAAATACACGCAAGTTTTTTGATCCATATCTTGATCATTCAAGCTCCTTTCTTTCTTTATCTTTTGGTTGATAGAGGGTCAGGGAAAATTAACATTCTACTGAAAGATCCTTTTCCAGGATATCCGAAAACGTGACTTTACTGTCGATTAGCAAATCATAGTTCTTTCACAATTAGCTGAAACAGAATTGTATGCCTACTGCATCTTGGATTCTTTCACAATAAGCTGTAGCCGCTCTGCAATCCCCCTTTCAGTCTTTTGCTGAATATCTATAAAAATCAATATTTCAATCGTGAATTCTAGGGCAGTAGAAGCTTCCTGAGCGGTTAATTTCCTGAGCATTCCAGCTTATCGTCTGCTCTACATTGAAAAAGGAGATGCAAGTGAACGACCAAAAAAATGGTTCTTCATTATATATAAAAAAAAAAGGGGTGGGGGGGGGGAGGATTTTTCAAAAGCAGGCTGGATTTGCAGAAGATGATACTGTCAAATTAATTAATGCAATTCACCTTGTGTCCAATAAGCCCTGATTCCTTATATTGAAAACCTAATGAGAAGATTTTGTTATTATGAGATCAAATCACATGTTGAGGAACCTGCATGTGTTGGCTAATTGGAACTGTGTCGCATTTAGCCATCAGCATCTGTGAGACACCTTCCCTGTTCTGTCACTAACATTACACATGATTTTCATTACTTAAATCCAATTTTTAGCTAGCATTAATAATTTTGCCCTAATTGATTCTTGCATACAAGCCTAGATTCGTGGCCTACTATTTATAAATTATTAATTGTTTTTCATCATGAAGAGTGAGCCAGCAATTTTATCAAACACATAACCATTCAATGAATAAGACCTAATTGTGGTCGAGACTCGAGAGAATGCTACAAGATATGGCAGAGGCGGCAAGGAGGCACACTGCACCGAACCCCTGTAGCCTGCATGTGTTCTTCGTTTAGATATTTATTGCAATACTATCATGTTATATTCTCCTGCTGGATTAACAAAATAATTAGGTCCCGGAAATTGTTGGATAAATTTGCTACAAGAAAATATAAAAGGCCAGACAAATCACATGCATATATTCTCTGTACAGAAACTCCATTTTTTTTCTTGACCAAGTTCAGTTGATAAAAGAGGTTAATGGAGGGCTAAACTATATGTCCTTTCACGGACATTCCTGTTAAGATCATGAACTAGCTCGGTCCTTCTCCGGCAGGATCCTCTTTACAGTGAACTAGCTCGGTCCTTCTCCGGCAGGATCCTCTTTACAGTACTTATGCATGTGAGACGCACCACCTATGCCAAATAGCCACATTCTGAGCCTCACAGCAATAAGCACAATGTTATCAACAGAGAAAACAACAAGCTAGCAGCGATACATGTGTCGATACAGCTAGTGATCCACGCGTCCTTGCCAAGACGTACCATTTCTGCGAGAGAATAACACAAGAATTAACTATACATTATAGTAGTAGTTTAATTTGAAATTAAAAGTTTTGTTTTTTTGTATAAATCACGCGGTGTTTCAAACGCTGGCATAGATTAATTCACGTTCGTACCAGGTGGGTCTCGAAGAGATGAAAGTGTTTTCCAAATAGCCGGCTCCATACAAGAGGAGGGATTGAACCTCTGACCTCTCCTAAGGACAAAAATGTCATCACCACTCATGTCAGGGCCTCTTGGGTATTAAAAGGTTTGTTATTAATGTAGTTTCAGGATAAATTTTGTGATTGTTATTATTAGATTTATATGGTCGTTAATTTCAGGGTCAGTAGAGAAACTTATATGGTCATTAATTTCAGAATCAATAAGCTTAGTCGAGATACACGCAAGTTAACTAGATATTAATAATAAAAAAAGAATTAACTAAGCTGCATATTTTATGCTATGTCGTTTACCAAAAAGCATCTTCTTATAAAAATGTAGCGTGTAGACAATACGAATACAAACCACTCGTGCGAACAATTTGATCGTGACCGTAGCTTTAAATATAATTATAATTCATTTATAATACTTGTATTGTAACATTTTTCTTCGTCATAACAGATCTGGGTCCTGATTTGTTTGGTGAAGTTTGCATTTGAAGGTTATTATGATGGCGACAATCCTGACAGATCATATTTCTTAATCTGATGAAGCTAAATAAAAAACTAGAGAGGTTGACGCGGCAATAGGGGACGCAGACACGGCGATGTCTCTTCTTGTTGTATTTATCACACACACAGAACTGAAAAAAATATAGAAAGACACCTCACACCCATGACAGTACCTTCAAGGACTTAAGTATTGAATTTCATTGGAATTATGTTGGCCAAGAATAAGACAAGGTGACCGAATTCAAAGGAGAGCCAACACTGGCCTCACATGCCTGCTCACCACATCGACCCTGCCAAACCCTGGCTATCTACTTTTATTATCCTCTTGTGTTTATATATAAAGAGAACCGCATCATTGGCTAAGCATATCAGGGTTCAAACCTTCTCTGAAATCAAAGCATCCGGAGAGAAAGAAAAGAAAAAATATTAAAGCAATATATCATGGCTAGTAAGTATCATGTTAGATCCGTTAGCTTCCCTTCAAGATCATATCCTGCCATACAGAGAATCGAGCAAGAGCTCGACAAGCTCAATCAATGGGAGGTATCATCAACTTCAGTAGCAGGGTCAATCTGCAATGGTCTATCAGGACTAGAGGACTTGTACAAAGGTGTGGATGATTTGCTCAACTTGGCATCAACCCAACAAGTCGTCTCTCGCCATGAAAATGAAAAATGTGTCGACGAGTTATTGGATGGATCTGTGAGGCTCTTAGATGTTTGCAGCATTGCAAGGGACATCTTGTTGAGGTTCAGGGAACAAGTTCAAGCTCTTCAATCAGCCTTCCGCAGGAGAAAGGGAGATTCGAGCATAGAAAGTAGTGTAGCTACTTTTACTTGCTTCAGGAAGAAGATGAAAAGGGATGCCAAAAAGCTGATCGCTTCATTGAAGCAAATGGATAAAAAACTTGGGGCATCTTCACTTCTAGTTCAAGATCAGAACCTCTCCGCAGTGATTAGGGTGATTAGAGAAGTTAATGTGATCAACTGTTCCATCTTCCAATCACTCCTGGTGTTCCTGTCAACCTCATCCAAGCCAAAACAATGCAGGTGGTCCCTTGTTTCGAAGCTGATGCTCAAAGAAGGAATAGCCTGTGAAGAGAAGCGAGAAAATGAAATAGAAACTGCTGGTTCTGCACTAAGTGAAGTGTCTGGTTCCGAGAAGGTGAAAATTGCACAGGAGAGACTTGAGGCTCTGGAGATTAGCATCTATGACCTCGAGAATTGTTTGGAGCTTCTGTTCAGGCCCTTGATTAAATCAAGATCCTCTCTTCTGAACATAATCTCCCAATAAATCATTGATAGAATCCTGGCATCCAAATTTTAGAGGATCTGCTATAGGATTCAACATTCATATGATCAAGTGCTCTATGTACATGAAACTAATTTTGTAATTAATAAGGTGATCAAATAACTACAAGATTTTCTATCCATATTGTCATCAATTTTCTTTCTATCTTCTTTCCTCTTTTCTTTACTTTCCTTGCTTCTATACCTAGAAATGTGCAAGACAATCTAATTATGTACCATGCTGTTATAAACTGTGAATAGGGATGTGTTATGACTGTCACCGACAGAGAAAACTCAAGTGAAAAATGAAACACAATAAACGTCTCCCTACTATAAATTTGATGGGTTCCTCTGTAGTAAACTCCTTTTACCCCCCAGGAATTTCAATCCATGGAGATATGATAGAGAATAATTTAAATTATGTATTAGTATCTTATCTAATAATTTAGGTTTTTGGGTTAAATGATTTTTTGATATAACATTAAAGTTTTGTTAACCACATGAGTTCAAATTTCACCAACTTAATTCAATTTGATAAAATATTAAGCATAATATAATACGTGTTTGTGCAAATTTTAAGCCGAAAAGACTTTTGCTCGATAAAGAATGTTAAAGAATAATATATTAAAATTTTGCTTAACCATCTAACTTTTTAGATAGGATAATTATTTCACAATGTGTTAAAAAAATAATATATTGTCACAGTGTATGCATGCCACATGTCCATTAAAAAATAACAATATGTTTGAAAAATTAAATCAATTTATTCAATTTAACGGCTGCAGATATGAGAAAATTATGTCATAATTTATATAAAATTATTGAAAGCCCAGTTTTAATTGTAAATGGACATGTATCCATTAGAGTGACAGCAAATCAATATCAAGTACGTCATGGATCAAGGTTTCTAATTGTAAATGGAACGGCATGTAGAGGGATTTATATGATCAAATTAGCAGTGAAGGGACCTAAACAATCAAAATTCCACAGTAGAGGGACCTCGAATGTAATTAAACCTGCAGTTTAGTAGGAAAACTAAAGAGAATATTTGTATGCTGAATTCCTTGCAATATTTTCCACATGCTCCCGTCTGCCTTTTCAGCTATCAGTGTGCTAAACTGATCCTGTCTTGTTTACAGGATTTTAATGATCATTTTCAAAACTAAAAAGTTTTGGCTTAACTGATTCAAATATTTTAATATTTGAATCCAGGGTAGAAAAAAATTTATTTATTCTCCATTTTAGACTCTCCATTATACCATATTATTTTTTATACAAGGGCTTGTCAGCTTGCATTATAAGTCTCTTTCTTAGGCTTATTATATCTCTCTTGATACAAGGTCTCAATTCTCTTATTGGACTCTATCATTTTACATCTTTATTTTTTTTTTCTTATCCGTAATTCATTTCATCCACCTATTTTGGAATTTCTCTAATCTCTCTAACATTCCACTAGATTGAAAAACTTTGATACCATTTTGATGGGAATTATTGAAGGGAGAAGGGAAGCATGATGGAAGACAAATCTCTTTGGTTGCAATATTCTCGATACATGTATTTATACTAGTGTAAGGATACATTAAGGCTTTGTTTGTTTCCGGAAAGTGAATTCGGGAAACCACTTTCCAAACTTTTCTGTGTTTATTTGTCTTTCGGAAAGTTGGTCAACTGAAAACACTTTTCAATCAAAAAAAAATTAGTTTAGTTTTTAGGAAAGTGTTTTCCAGAAAATTTAGGAGAAAAATACTTTTCGGAAGTTGTAAAAAATTTAGAAATGTCATTATTTGCTGATTATATCAAATTTGATCCTCAAACTTTTGATTGCTATATATAATTTGTTTTGAATATTTATTTTTCAATTCCATCTCTTAAAATTTAATTTTTATATTAATTTTGGTCTTTATTTTTGTAATTGCTATTTGATTTTTTCTTATCATTTTTTTATTGAAAATTTTTATCTATCAAATTTGGTCCTCATTTTTTTTTTATTGTTACTTATTTTATGTGAAATAATTTATGAAATGTTAATTATTATTATTTTAATTTATTCACCTTTCATTTTTTTTTAGATTTGATCTCTATTATTTTGATTATTATTTATTTTATTTGAGATAATTTATGATTTTTTCAATTTCATTCTCATTCAACTTTTTAAGCTCCTTATTATTTTAATAAACTTGAAAAAATTAATTTATTAATAAATTATTTTCCAGTTCATTTTCCATAACACAAACAAACACTGGACGGTGTTTTCCAGTTCATTTTCCATAACATTGTCAAATATCGAATTCACTTTCGAGGAATTTATTTTTCAGAATTCACTTTCTTGAATTCACTTTCCAAAAGAAACTATTTTCCAGACAAACAAAGAGAGTGTAAGAGAATCAAAGGAACTACATCATTAAGACATTGCATGCATGTACTTGAAACAACTAAATGAATTCTTTTGATGGGAGCTTCAAAATTAGTTTCAACATCAAATTCGAATAGAGAGGATAAGACAGAATTAATAGCAATCATGCATAATATAATAAAGAGTATCGCTCCTATTGAGAGTTGCATACCAATTAATTGATGCTTCAGTTGCCATTTTCAATGACATGTTGACAAGAAATAATCATTGGTCAAGAGGATGCACCTAATAGCAAAAATTGTATGCAATAAAGTCCAATTTTGTGCTTGTTCGGAGTATTTTTTTTATTTATAAATATATCAAAATTATTTTTATTTTTATTTTTTTAAATTGTTTCAACATCGACCCATGAAAATTTCTAAAAATATTTAATTTTAAAAAAAATATTTTTTAAAAAATATTTTTGAAACGTGAACTACAAAAAAAGGACTATGAGTAAAGGGACGATGAATTGTTGATGTGTATAGGAGTTAGGAGTGTGGTAGTTTTTGAAAATGACTTTTAAAAGTTCTTGAAATCATTGTGATGATGTTGTTTTTTAAAATATTTTTTATTTAGTAAGTTATTAGTAAATAAGATTTTTAATTATTTCTAATATAATATATTAAAACAACTCAATAATATTTGTAAAAAATAATAATTCTTACATATAAACTAAACGCAACCCCAAATATCGATTGCTGCGTCTGAATTTTATCACATTAACCAAAGGTCATTTCCTGTGGAAAAAATAGCAGCCTAAATAATCGTGCACCGCGAAATTAAGGCATGGAATCAGAAAAATAAAAATATTAAAACGATGAAACGATTCTTACAGAACTGTTCACTTTAGATGTTCAATGTTTCTCTATTGATTGTTCTTCACTCCAACATATACCTCTTATCTCAAGAAGTTCTAGCCATTTTTTAGATACTAGCTACTAGTTACCTTAGCCTACTAAGCTTTGGCTACAAAGAATGGATAAGATAATTAAGATTAAATG